>JASAMW010005638.1:0-29866 GCA_030247985.1 Epsilonema sp. ZAB3_2 | reverse complement strand
AGATAAGAAATAAACAACAGTCCATTTTCTTGCGGGCAAAAATTATCCAAAAGGCATTAGAGCTTATACACTCATTCAATCCCGCGTGGATTCGACGAAAGACTGATGAACGGACACAAACAAACTTGTGGCGCGCGAATAAATCCAATTTTCCTTCGCACTTTCTTTTAGGAACGACGAAGAAGGAAGTGGAGTGACATCGTCGAGCTTTTGATAAGAAGATATTTTGAGAAAATGAGGGAAAACAGAAAAAAGAGGGAAAAGTCTTACTATCTACGGACGTTCACGCTAAAAATTCAATAAACATTGACGGAGCGATACAGTAAAGAGAAAAAGACGGTAATAAAACGTCCTATTTACGCATTCAGAAACCGTTCTCTAAAGAAAGAAATGAACTTCCTGCTCGCTGTAAAGAAAACGATAAAAAACTTGATCCTTATCTCCGTTTCTCAACGCCTACCATGTTACAAATTCAATATACATACATACTAAAATACATAAGTAGGTAATGTACGTGCAAAAGTAGGCAATTTTACGACAATTCAGTCTTTCGCCAACGTTGTAAAAGGGGTCATAATCCCTCTACTATTCGACAAGAAGAACAAACGAAAATAAACATCGTTCATCATACCGGTTGCGATATCAGCAAAAGATTAAAAACGTATCATTCGCGGGCATCAAGAACCGAATGTACTGTGTAAGCATAGAGACGAGCTTTTTGTCCTGCTCAATAAGGATAGAGAACTTTGGCTTCGATGCACTTTGGAGGACACTGTGGTACGTATGCCGCACGTAGTACGTACATACATACATTTTACGCAACAATGTGGAATGAATGACCACAAAGAATGAAGAAATAGAAGAAATCGATAACTGTTCCGTCATCCAGTTGGAAAGAAGAGAAAATAGGACGAGACTAGTGACCAAGGGAAAAAATAAACACCTCGCTCATGTCTCCCATTATCTCGAGAAACATAAGGAGCATATATTATAAACATATTCGAGACTTTCCGAGTAATATTTAATATCCAACCTGTCTGAGACGATAGATAGCGTCAAAAATCACCGGAATCCACGTTCATGCGACTTCTTCCACACTGACTCCAACCACAAAAGACAGTAACGAAGAGACACACCTGAAATCAAACATACAAATATAAGGTACTATACTGTCGTATACGTAAGTAGAGAGCAGAATGCGTACAACATACAAACCAACGTTTTTACTTTTACGTACCTGTATTCCGCTTCTTTCTATTTCAGACGACAAAACCCAGAATACAATCAGCAAAATGCAGAAATCTTACATACCCACACAGCTGAATCTCAAACCACAAACGAACGAAAGATAAGTTTCGCCACAACACACAGACACCAGACACCACGAGCAAAATTTCTTTTGTTTTGTTTCTTCTTTCTTCGGCGCGCCGGCAATTTGTATAATAGCGTAAGTTACAACTTACCGAGGTCCCGACAAGAAAAGTAACCGATGTCACCGCTGTTCGTTCGTTTGGCCACTGGCCATTATTCTCCTTTTTCTGCTTACCGGTCGGTCGGTTCGGTACTGTCTCCTTTTTTCTTAATACGCCAGTGCTATTCATCCCTCATCTGCAATCAGTATTTTCTGCCATGTCATCGAATGTACAAATACGTGAGGCTGAATTGAGCGAGGATATACAAGAACTGGAGCTTCTGAATCGTATCATCGCCGTTTTGGAGCGAATCGATCTTAGCCAGCGTAATAAGGTCTACGGCGAGGCTGTGGAGATTGTAACCAAGAGTTTATGGCAAGTCGAACGATGCAAGAAGTTAACAGCTTCTTCCCCTAGTTGGCTCAGAACCTGTTCAGCTCGCGTGGCTGACTCCGACTCAGAGTATGAACGACTGCTTACCGAAGAAATGCGTACACGCAAGAAGGGTCCTACTCCGACGGTGAAATATGACGGTCATAACTTGGCGTTTTTGGAAGGCATGGTGGCACTGCTCGAATGGACGCAAGGTGGCCAAGGCAAATCTGAGTCGCTTCCAGAGGTGCCTTCCTCCGTGCTTCGTCTCCCAGTGATGAACAAAAAACGACTTTTTGCTAATCAAGAAACTACTTCTATTCTGAACTCTCTTCGATCGGGTTTTTTCTTCCGATCAACGGCACCGCAGCAAGTAGCAGAGGCATCAGAAAGAGAGAAGGCAGCAAGCGGCACAGAAAAGGAGGAAAGTTCGGTGGAGCAGGTGGAAGAGGGAGACGGAGTCACGGGGCCACGACGTCGAGTACAATTGCAGCTAGTGGATGGATTTGGAAATCCCATAATACAACCGACGCCTATCGAGGACAGTACCGGCAAGAAAGTGGTACAGCGCAAGAATCCCTTTTCCATTGGCGGAAGTCTTCACACATTTCTCGTCGACCTGGAGCGTGTAGCGGATTCGGGCGGTAGTGTCGCTAAAACCAGCGGCGGAAGCAAGTTTTTCGTTCCCTCCGGCACCAGCAGCAGCAGCTTTCGCCAGCAACGCATGGCAGATAGACGGCAGGCGATAAATCGGCAAATCAAAGGCATCCTGAAGCAATCGGCGCCTTCCGCATCTGTAGCTGATAGAATTCGTTGCGCGAATGAAAGACTGACAGCGTCGACGTCATCGGAATCGGCATCGCCCGTTCTTCTGCCTCATGTCGCGTTCAAACAAGCGCCATACGTAAATCGGAAAGCGAGCAATCGCTTGCAGCAACTGCGTGGACAGCCATGGACCTTCGTGCCGTAATGGACGTTCGTCGCTTATTTGAACGCGACATCATGTTTCACCGCCTCTGCCGCTTCGTCGGCCAACTCGATCTGTCACTACCAAGGCTACCTCCACTAACGCATATGAGACACTTCCAGCTAGTCACAAGTGGAGCTTCCGGTTGGGAAAAAGAACGGCAACAACTTTCGAGAAACAATCCAAAGCACCACCGATGACGAACGCAAAGAAGAAGCCGGTCAAAAAAGACGAGATTTCCTCACAAGAACAGATCTATCAGATAGTGCACAAAGTAAAGGCGATAGTACCCTATGCAGCAAAGCTCGACAAAGTTTTCGTGTGAGGAAATTGCAAACATGATGCGTTGCTAGGTATGACTGTCATTATTTTAGACCATGGAACTTGATGATCAACCAAGTGACTCTTTTTCTCACGGATCTTCTCGCGAATTACTAGTACAGCTGTTGCTCGCTTCTGCTCTCCAACCATTACCCTCCAGAAAATTACAACCGATCTGATCATGGTGACTGATGAACACTCACTGTGACGTACAGTACCTTACGACGACCAACCACAGATACTAATCGTATCACACCTTACTAGAGCGTACGTGTAGGAAATATCATTATTCTATCCGTCAATAAAGAAAAGGGCTATTCTCGCATCAAATTATCGTCAAAATGGTTGTCGAACAGAAGCTTTTCAGGATGGTATGCAGAGGTCAGGCAGCGGCAACATTGCCACCGGTTGTTCTCCTTTTCTTTCCACCAGCTAAAACAGGAATACATAATGCTTTCTTCACGCCTGACCTCTACATCAGATAGTCCCATCAGTGTGTAGTGTACATACACCTACCGTAGTGAGATGCTTGACGACTGTGGGATTGTACAGTTCAAAGAACTTCTCTTTATCTTTGGTGAACACATGAAAGCTTTGGCACTTATTCGATCCAGAAGCTCGTGTAAGGATCATGTAATCCTTGTTCTTGGCATCTTCTGGGCCACTACGAATCAAGCACACTGCAAAAGAGACACGTTATTCTGTAGCGGCATGACTGTTACCGTTTAATGCTACCGCCATAAAGAGTCGTACTTGGAATGCTAAGAATCCTGAGGTTTAGTTCGAAGAAAGATGAGTTAGTTTTCTCCAACATTCCAGGAACCTATAATGTTTTCCAAGTGGTAAAAATGGAATCAATGTGACTTCTTGAACCTTCTTGCGTGGAACATACGTGGAATAATTTATTTCCATCCAAATCGTCCCTGAAGATAAGTTTTGCAGGAACTTTGTCTCTGAATACGTGTGGACGACTCACTGAAATAGTTGAACGAAGCCATTATTTATTACCATCCAGGCGATGTACGTAACGTACACTCACACTCATGACTCATGAGGAACCAATATGTGAGACAAATCAAGTGCAACCGTGAAGTCCGACGCAGCTGGGACGAACTGATTTGAGATCAGTAGTGATGATGGAATCTGTCAGATTCAGGGTCAATAAGCTGTGGATGGCTCCATAGATCTTGCCCAACTCTTCCGGATTTCCGTATATCTATGCCAAAACATCGCAATATCAAATAATAATCAGTCCTTTAACCACATATGTACGTAATTACAGATAAACACTAAACAAGGTACAATTATATAGCCAGCTGCAGTAAGCATAACCTTACCTGCGTCCATTGTCCAGTAACGCTTCCAACATCAAATGGTAAACATTTGGCGCATGGTCCACTTCCTTTTCTTTGGGGAACCTTCTGCTCCTTCGCCATTAGCTGGGAGTAATGGGAGCTCATTCGGTGAGCAGTCGGCGAAATCTTCCGAATCCGCATCGGTTCTTTGGGCAGCGAAGCAAGCCGGGAGAATTTGTGACTGGCGCCAACTAGCTTCACGTTCCTGCGGCCGAAGTAATTCAAGCTCGGCCTCTTCGTACTACTTCTTGCAGTTGCCATCGATTTCCACTTTGCATTCGAATGATCAGATGAGACGCCAAAGGAACTGTCGAAGCCGAATGTTTCTTGCTCGGCAGCAGGGAATGGGATGTATTGTTGGCTACTGTATGTCTCTTCTGTATTGGACTGTTCCAAATTTGCTTTGTTTAGAACGAAGGGCAAAATATCTTTCGGATCCTGCCAAGCGCTAGGCACAGCGTTCACGTCCAGTGGTTCATGGACAAGTCTCTGCTGATTTTGACGCTTCTGTTGATGCTGTTGCTGCTGCTCGTACAGTAGCAATGCCTTTTGCAACTCAAAGTAATCTCTGCGCAACTTGCCAGATGGAAATGGATGATTTCCTTCGTCCAAGCGGCCGCTAGCTGGCGATTCGTAGACAATACCACCTCCAGCAATCTCCGCTGCTGGCCTCAGAGCGTAGTGGGCGCCTTGTGGCTCACTGGGAGCTATCAGTGTTCCCTTTGGGGCAAAAGGATACACCCAGGAAGCAGGGAGATCGGTTCTGCCTTGCAGGCCCGGTTGCGGAATGGCGGCCTGAAAAGTTGGACTATTTGGAAGATTTCCAAGCTGATTACCGATGCTGTTTGGAATTATTCTTCCTCCATGCGGTAAGCCGCCAGCAGAATTCATGTGAAGCGGATGCCCTCCTGCTCCTAATGGATTCATGTGCAGTGGGTTTGGTATCTGTTGGGAGCGAGACATGTACAATGGATTTAACATGCCACCACCACGACTACCTCCTGCACCGGCGAGAGGATTCATCATGCCGCCTGCTGCTTGCAGAGGATTGGGTATTGGATGGGACAGGACATCTTGCTTCGTGAGTTCTCTCTGCTGTGCCGCCCACCTCTCCGCTTGCTCTTCCGGCGAAAGTTGACGCGCTTTCTTCCGCTCGGCTGTTTTGAGATCAGGGAAGAAAGCGGTGATAAGAGATTTTGCCAAATCTGCAAACATGTTGTCAGCATCGTCAGCAGCTGACGCGAAAGAATCGGATAGCAGAAGAATTGTTGCCGCCACTGCGAATGTCAACGAAAGCCACCGAAAATTCATTGTCGTCTCTGTCACAGCTTACAACTGTAGGTAGCGCATCTGGCTTGGTCTGTATTTGTAAAATAAAATTTATCACATACGTACACATATAATTCACGACTTTACATTAACAACAAATGTAAAAACCGAATAGCAATAAATAGAAGCTGCAACGTAGAGCATCTCAGAAAACTTTGTCATAAAGGTAGTACATCATCATCAACTGTACACACACGGTACTTCTACATAGTACCCATACTAACCACGGATAAACACGAAGGAAACAATAAGAAATGAGTACATTTTGAATGAATGCTAAATAATTATGTTATGTACTGTACATATACAATGTACAGGCATACCGGACGGCACAAGTTCAGTAAACTCATCGCGAAACGAACAAAAAATAAGATAGAAATCAAAGTCTGCAGATGAAGTTGAATCTAGAGTAAAGGTTTCAGGAAAACCGTGTCAGCACACCACCGACCAACTTTCCCTTTCAAAATCGGGCTGCCAAAACTGTTTCAGGCCGTTGACACAATTTCCGATCTTCCTGATCGGTCGTCTTACAACCTTCGCACGGTGTACACGTCGTTGCAGAATCAGACACCCGATAGGTGTCATTATGCGAGAGGAGGGATAAAAGAAAACAATAAAATCTAACGAAGTACTGAACACTGGATGCAGGCCAGGTTCATCATTTCATTATTCAGCAAGGGGAACAGAAGGTAGAATATGAGCACTACAAATCTGTAGTAACACGAAAGAAATAAGGAAGAGCCGTAAAATGCAGGATGAAGGGTGGAATGATGCGGTGCAACAGTGGGCGCGAAGAGGTTGAAACCACTATGAGGTTCGCGTCCTACTCCTAACGGCCTATTGTCGAGAATGATAATTGCTGGGAGATCTTCTCTTTTTGTTCCTTGATGAAAACCATCCTCCGCCGCTGCTCGCCGTCCTTCCCAGTTCACAGTGCTCCGGAAACGGAACGACGCTGAGAGCTGTGGCTCGTCCAGAAAAGACCTCCTGGAAGGAAAAACACAATGCAACAACAATAAAACTTAGTGCCTGTTTATTAGACGAGCCAAAAGGTGACAGACAGTGGCAGGTGGTACAGATGAGACCGCCAGCGTCAATTAGTGAAGGTGTGTGTACCTGTTGGAGGAAGAGGACGATGTCTTTGTTAAAATCGTGAAAAAATGTTTCGGAGTTCCGTCCGAAAACGTGGAAGGAGCGACACTTGTTAGCGCCCAACGCCTCCGTCAAGATCAGATAACGATAGGCGCTGCCCCTATCCGGACCCGCTTTCACCGCACACACTGCAAGTACAGTATAAGGTATGTACTACTTAGGCAAAGAAAATTTTAAGTACCATCAGTACAGTACGTACATTCTGCGAATAAGGCACTCACTTACTGGGCATGCTGAAGTTTGGTAAATTGAAGCTGACTATTTTTGAACCCTCTTGCTCCAACTCGCCACTAATCTGAAAAACAGTTGTATGAAATAAATGAGGCAGATACGAACGAATTTAAAACTGCCACCATTCACATATAATTTTGTTCTCCCGGACATACATGATAAAGCGTCTGTCTTGGACCGTCATCCCTGTAGAACCACCTGAAGTACGATCGGTCCTCCCCTTGCACAGGCCTCCTCACTGAAACAAATTGAACAGTGTCAGTGTTGCCTGTCCTGTACAATTATATAGATAGCATCTTTCGTGCTAGCAATATTGGGGTATTTGACTTCAGTACCTTGAAATCCCATACATGACGGCTGCATAGGATTAGCGGTTTGGTTATATTTCTTCCTGTTCAATATTGAATTAATGCTGTGAACGGCAGTGTAGATCGTCTTCACTGCAGCCGGATTGCCATAGATCTGCACAACAAACTTTGTACTAGTAAATGAATGTACTGGTCCATCGTAACATATTTGGTACATTATTATGCATGTACTGGTACATTGTACGTACTTTACTTAATTACCTGAGTCCAAGATCCGCGAATGAATCTGAGCTGAACCGGCATGCAGTCGCAAGTGGACGGTTTCCTGGCACTGCGTAAAGCTCTGAGCTTGTGCTGTCTCTCCTCTTTCAGCCTTATCTTCCTCGCCAGCTGTTTCTGCTTTTGTTTTCGGCTACTGTAGCTACCGAATCCGCCTCCTCCACCACCGAATCCCATGCCGCCATTGAGCTGTGAAAATGGCACCTCAAAGTGTACTGTCATTCCGGCTCTCTGAGGACGAAAAGCAGAAGCATGAGCCCCAGCGCCGCCAAAGCCACCAGCGCCGCCGCCGAACTGGCCACCCATACCACCAGGTGGCATCATACCCATACCAGCGCCACCGCCGCCAAAGACACCAGCGGCAGGACCGAAAGCGCCGAAACCCCCGCCTGCTCCCGGCATTCCTCCTCCTCCTGCACCGAAGCCTCCTCCTCCTCCTGCACCGAAGCCGGGATTAGGAAATCCACCTGCAGCGCCGGCACCCATCATCATCTGAGCATGAGCTGGACCGCCAAGCATCCCACCACCCTGCATGAGTCCGCCAGCTCCAGCAAAAGCAGCAGCGTTATTAGGAAAGAAAGCGTTAGCACCCATAGCGCGACCTGCGCCAAGCGCAGACATCATTGGACCACCCGCAAAGCCCCCGCCTCCTCCGCCGCCACCGCCCGCAGCCATCAACGGAGAAGGCGGACCCGGACCCGCGAAGCCAAACGGAGCCGACAGCGTATGCGGCATCTGTTGTGGTACCTGATTCAGGCCTCCTCCACCGAATCCACCGAATCCGCCCGGACCGCCGCCGAGAAACTGACCGGGCCCACCGCCGAGAAACTGCTGCTGATGACCGAAGGCACCGAACGGGCCCTGACCCAGTCCGCCGAAGCCGCCTAAGCCGGCCTGAGGAAAGCCGCCCAGGCCGAAACCCTGCGGTCCCAAGCCCAACGCACCCAGACCGCCCATGCCGCCGCCTCCTCCAAAGCCTGGATTGAACTGGCCACCGCCTCCGAATCCTCCCAGAGCAGCCGCCGGATTCGGAGGCGAAAATCGCGGTCCGCCAGCCGCCATTCCACCGCCGAACGGTCCGCCTCCGAATCCTCCTCCGCCACCGCCGAATCCACCGAGGCCGCCGAATCCACCTGGCCCACCGCCGAAGCCTCCTCCCCCTCCTAAGGCAGCCATATGATGGCCCAGACCCTGGCCGCCGAAACCACCGAATCCTGGACCACCACCGAACCCTCCGAATCCGCCCTGACCTCCGAACCCCCCGCCGCCAAACTGATTGCCGAGTTGTCGCTTCTGCAGCACGGCTGGAAGGGAAGAAGCTGGCGGTGGTGGCGGCGGAAGTGGAGGAGGAGGAGGAGGAGGAGGCGCAGCTCTCTGCCTCGCTTTCTTCAATGGAGGGTCTTTCTGCGGCAAGACCAGGCCAATCAGTTTCGTGAGAATGTTGCCAAATAGACCGTGCACCACCCTTTCGGTCTCCTGTTCTCGGCGTCGTAATTTCTGTAGCTCTTCCTCTGCCGTACCATGACCAGGACCAAGTAAAAGGCAAAGGGCCAGTAGCAGGAGGCACCGGGTACTCGATATTCGCCAAGGCATATCACCGCGGATATAAGGTCATTGGTACCAATTGTGATTTCTGGCCTCTATTGTTTTCACAAATTTTCTTTGACAAAGGGTACATAAACAACAAGGAAATTTTACAACGCCAGCCGGCGTACAGTTAGTAAGGTAGAGTTCGGTGGTCGTTGGCGACGACTGATGGGTGTCAGGAGTTACAGTAAGGGTGGTCGTAAAACGGCAGACACCGGGTCAACTTTTATCACCCGGCCGAATCGTTAACAATGGACTCGAGTCAGCCTTGAAACAGACCGACCGATTGTTGAGATTCCTTCCGATGGGAAATGATTTCACCCCATTCTCCTCACGCGCTCATGAAAGAGATAGCCTCAGCAGTTACGTAATCTCATCGCATGGGAAAGTACAGTCTGAATATTGGAGAGAGAGGGAGACAAGGAGAAGAGGAGTCAGTCCGGGCTCCCGTTCGCCGGCGTGACTCGCCAGCCAGCAATGCACTGCATGACGAAGGGAGCGACGCACGACAAGAGTTTGGACAATCTGTTTACGGAGTGACCGCGTGCAGCAGCGACACAAGAACACTTGATAAAACATTGCTGCAGCGTCATCACTCCCTTCCAACCACTGCTTCATCATGCACGCAACAGGGAGCGAAGAGAAGAAGCCTCCAGCAGCTAGCGGGGGAAGACGGACTATAGGCTGCTCATAGCTGGGGGAGATGGTCAGGGATCGCTTTTTGCAATGTAAACACATCATCACGCCTGCTCTCAATAAATCATAACAGTGGTATTTCGCAAGCCACATGAGCATCTTCGTCATAGTGAGAGCGGTCGTACATACTGTACATGCATCCGCAGACGCATCGTACGAAATTGAGAGTTTACAGGAGCAGTATTACAATATGTAGTACATATGTACATACGTACGTTCGCAGTTGGCAGTGTAGATATCAACTTATACGTTGGTATGCTGCCTGCATACACAAACGTACTACCTACCTACGGTAATCCGTGTGATAATGTTCGTACAAGATAAACAATCGTGACCGTGAAACTGAAAATTCCGACTTTAGTGGATGGCAAATGCTAAGTATACGGCTGGGATCGACATATGTACATTACACGTACTGCACCGCAACGCAGCTTACGTTAGTTACATCGCTGAGGTGATCAATGTCACTGTGGTCCGGGTTCAGGTTCCATACAATAACATGTGTACTACATGTCTGTACAATCATTAAAGCAGGCTACATCCTTCAATTCAACATGAGCGCGTTTGTGTGTGTGTACTCATTCAGAAGGAGTACAGTTTCATTTGCTCCTGAAGCTCTTCCATGGTGTTTCCGCCAAATTTTTCCGGATCTCGACTCATGTATTCGAATATCTTGACCAGTTGCTCCTGCCGGACTCTGCAAGCAAAAAGTCGCACAGGGTTTTTTGAACAAATAATTACTGCTAGCGGCGTCAAATATGGCGGTGTTTGTACTCTGCTTCAGTCTTCTTCTGATCTTCGCTCAATTCGGCAGCCATCTTTTTCGATGCTTGCAAGAGTTGAACAGTACGCAACTTGCCGTGATACTCTTGCAGTTGCGGTGTAAGCGGACACGAATGGAACTCTTCTTCTTTCGTTTCTGCTGAGTCCTCGGGGTCCTCTGGTGGATTCATGCATTCTTTCTCGTCTATGCAATGCAACATTGTAGGCTATATTACAACGTACGTACGTACAGTGCCGACGAATCAAGTCGCACCGTGATCGATTACTGGTAGCATAGTGCAGTATCAACATAGTTCACCGTCAGAGCTGTCGCTTCCGCTAGTGTCCCCAGCTTCTTTTTGCGTTTTCTCTTTTTCATCCAACTTTACAGGCATATCTTGTTCCTGTCCTGTACTGGGATCAAACTTTAGTGCTTTCTGAAAAAAAACTGAATGGCAGTCACACTGTTTTTCCTCGATGAACTTCTTTTAGGTCAAACGCGTAGGCATACGGTACTTACCTTCAGACTTTCTACTTCTTCCTCCAGTCGTCGATAATTTGTTTTCCAGCTAGGAATCGAGAAACCAAATGATCCTTTCGTTGAAGCAACAACAGTCAGCTTGCTCTTTTGTGCACGATTACGGTAGTAGCTCCAGACAATGAATAAAGCAGTAGACGTGACACAAAGTATTGTTGCGACACCGAAAGCAACGGGCTCATAGGAAAGTAACATGACGAACAGCTTTCGGCAACTCCTCAACTCTTTTATTACCGGCTTTGGCGCGGCGCCCCCCTCCCCCTCCCCTGGGGCGCTTTCGCGCGCCCGGGGCCGCGCGCCGGGCCGGCCTCCCCCCCCTCCCCCTCCCCGCCCCTCCCCCCCCTTTTCCCTCTGTCCCTTCCCCCCCCCCCCCCCCCCCCCCCCCACCCTTTCCGCCTCCCCCTGTGCTCCTAACCCCCTTAGACAGGAAGTTCGTTACTTCAGATAGGAAGCCAGGAGATCCTTGAAGGAAGCGGCAGAGTAGACTATTATAGATAGAACTAGAAGCAGATAAGGCAGTGAGATTGATTAAAGGGAGCGGAAACAGGATAAAAGCGTTTCTACAGAAACGAGCTTTCCACTACTAGCTTCTCCAATTAGCACGACCAGCACCTAAAGAACGTGTGACGTGAGATGCAGTTTCATATCCAAAACAAGGTACTGACAACATTAACGACTAATAGCAGCAGGCACATACCTAATGCTTTCGCAATGTGAACCGACCAGTCAACAGCTTGCACGTCATAGAAGTGTTTTACTCGTATCTTTGGCACTAAAATCACTAAGTTCATCCTCTCTAATCACGCCTTACGGTGGACCTACCCATCAAATCAATGCAGTAAATCCAACGAATACCACGCTTTCGCCTTCGTATTCCTACTGTAGTCGCCTGAAATTTCAAAATCCTAACATGCGTTACAATCAGCGCAATCACTGTTTCAAGATAAATCAACAACTACCAAAACCTACGAGCATATAATTTTCTTCTGGCTTATTCTTCCATCGGCAGATATGAGACACGTCGGTGTGAAATCACAGGCAAGCACAATCGGGTGATTCATCAGTCACAGCAGCCGCCCAGGAAAAGCGTAGGCTACATAATTGCAACTCTTCATTTACGGATAGACGGCCATTGCTCACCCGTGCATACCCATCTTACTCCTTTTAGAGAACTCCGATATGCCAGGCGCTGCTTATTCCAGCTGTCCCAATAGCTTAGTTGTACTACTAGAAGTTATCAGAGTTGATGCTGGTGACTGAGCATTAGTCGTTGCCGGTTCCAGCACATTAGTATTCGCCGTTGTAGCTATGGTTGGCTGCTCAGTAAATCCGAGGACGAATTTGAAGGCTTCGTAGACGACCCATGTGAGGGCGGTGGAGGGCGCCTGGTACACGACGCGTGCACCGATGCCGGCCAAGAAGCCCGCGCCTCCTCGCACCCTGTATATCTCGCCCATCGAGTCCAGGATGCCGCGGAAACTCACCGGACACCTCTGCTGCACGCCAGCAGGCAGGCCGCTGGAGGTGGCCTCCGTGGCCGTACTGGCCGCTTGCTGGGTGTTGAGCACGGTCTTGACCACGTCCAGAGGCGTAGTGAGGGCGGCGGCGATGGCTCCGGCGCCGGCGCCGGCAGCCGCGTGCGACACGGGGTCGTAGGCGCGTCGAGGATTGAGCAGTTGCTGCAGGAACTCGTAGACCACGAAATGCGTGCCCTGAAACGGGATGTTGAGCAGGAGCTGCGTGGAGTAGGAGCGGTAGAAGGCGCACCAGCCCTCCGTGCGCCACACGCAGCGCGCGCACTCCACGCAGCGCCGGTACGGACTGCGCCACATCTGCATGCGCTGCTTCACCACTGCAACACATCCACACATACCCTAATTGAACCAGAAGGCTGCTCTACATGCACAGAGGGAATAAGGCAGTAGATCGTCATACCGTCAGCGGGATTCATGATCGCGTCGTGAAACACCGTCGCGGCTGCACCAGCAGCAACTAAAAACAACGCACACTCAATTCCCATGCTTCAATTCAACGTGTGTACATACGGCAGACAAACGAATGCACATAACATTATATGTACGTAATGTAAGTAAATTAACCGATGGTCAACCCCATAGACCGCGAGCGAGCCGGCATTTCCTGTATGCTGATGTCTACGCTCGACCAGCGCATCGAATGCGCTACCACTATAATGTACATTTTCTTTAGAAGGCCGTGTGCATATACCAAAATTTGGTTACAGGAGAATACATGCGCCGGCTACAGAGTCTACTATAGTAAGACCAGAGTTCTTGGGACCCACGTATTATTTATCTCGAGAACTACGCGACGTAGAGCAAAGCGGTCAAAATTCCACGGATAACTTTAGCTCGCCTCTCCAATAAAAAAAACCGTTTGATTCTATCTGCTCTCAGTGTCGAGATCTCGCCGATTTCCTTCAGTACTAAAATCAGCAAATTGGGCGTGGACCATTGGGCAATTCTAAACCTCGCAAAGGCCCGAAAAATCAAAAGTGGTAGAAATATGCATACATGATGAAAACAATAAAAATGGGCATCGGGCGTACAGGGTCGTGGGGTGTCGTGGTTAGCGTGGTTTAGCGTCTGCCAAATGGTGACACGATTTCAGTGCTGAAGGAAATCGGCGAGATCTCGACACTGAGAGCAGATAGAATCAAACGGTTTTTTTATTGGAGAGGCGAGCTAAAGTTATCCGTGGAGTTTTGACCGCTTTGCTCTACGTCGCGTAGTTCTCGAGATAAATAATACGTGGGTCCCAAGAACTCTGGTCTTACTTTAGTAAGGGAAGCTTCATAAAGTGCGTCACGCAGAAATAGGGAGGAGGGGGGGTTGCGGCGAATGTGACGTTAGCGTGACGATTATGCCACTCTATATACATAGCATACTAGGGGGGGGGGGGGGGTGACGGGCAAAAAAAGCGTGACGAAAGCGTGACGTAGGGGGGGGGGGGGGGGGGGGGGTGACGACGGATGAATTTCTGCGTGACGTACTTTTATGAAGCTCCCCTAAGAAATAGGCTATCGGTCAAATAATTTGTTGAGAACGATTACAATGTTGCAGTGGATGATGGCCTTGCTGTCCGTTGGTGAGGAAAAGCTTTAGTTTCTCGTACACCGTGAAATAAATAGCATGCGCAGGCGCCGCGCCCAGTACAACTGCAGGCATCCCCCTTATTGGACGCCAGAAGCCTTCATTGCGCATAATGGTAAGCACACCAGAGAAAGGAGTGTTACAGGATCGCTCTGGACAATTGCACAGGCTCTGCACTCGCGTCTACAACAGCACTACATTGCATACTGCGTTACACGTACTATAATAGTCAGTGGCTCTTGATTCCACTGGTGCGCTTCAGATTGAACTCCGAATTCGGAGCCCTGCCTATGCTTCATCATGTAAATCCTCCGAGTTTGCTCCGAAATCGCTCCGTTTTTCCAAACGTAAGTGTGAACTGCCGAGTTTGAAACTCGGAGACGTGTGAACCACCGAGTTTAGCTCCGAACTCGGAGGCTTCTCGGAGCGAAAGTCGGAGCTAATTAGAAAAACAAAAAACTGCGCAGAAAATTTACGACGTGGCGCGTGAACCTCTGCAAAGTGATAAAAGTTGCTCGGCGTTGCTTTCTCCCCTTGTGAAAGACTGAAAAGAAGCGCGCTGTGTTTATTCGGAGCAAAAACGTTTACGTGTGAACAACCGAATTACGCTCCGAATTCGCTCCGAATTCGGAGGCTCCTCGGAGCGAACTCGCTCGGAGCAAACTCGGAGCACGTCTGAAGCGCACCAGTGTCAGCCGAATCATTAAAGTCACGAGTTCACCCAGTAACGACAATTTCTTCGCTCTACTGTATTTTAGCCTGGACGAACTCATGTCCTTGACGTTTCGGTTGGTCATTAAGACTGAAAGGGTAGGGTCTAACTGAATAGAAAAACGACCCACCCAGTATAATAGCTCAAGCAGCGAATGAATACAAACATCCGAACAGCATTCGGAGAATCCGAGAAATCCATTCTGGTGCATGAACGTCGTACATACGTTACTAGTTCATGTATCTCGTAGGGATGTATACAAAGTAATGCACGTACGCGCACCAATGATTCAGAACAGAATCTGAGAGATAAGCATAACGTATTGCATAGTACAGGGTGTCTTTTTTCTCAGATACGATTTTGACTGCCAATTTCAACAGGTTATCCTGCACCGATTTCGCTCAAATTTTGTCCACATAATCCCGAGCGTTTACCATTTACTTGGTAAAAATTTCGAGTTAAAATTCTGTACTGGCATTGAGAAATACAGCGAAGAAAAGAGATCAGAATTTTTCAGCATTTTCACCATAATTTTCGACTACTGCTGCGATTCTTCCATCAAAATATCGAAAAACATGGTACATGGCAATACTGCTGCATTTTTTTCGAATGGTAAACGGCTTTGGATTGTCTTTGTACCTAGATCCTATCCGTCTTTCCACCCCCAGAAAGAATTCGGGAGTCATCAAATCTGATGATTATGGCTCATCAGCTGATAATGCAGCGCAGCACTGATGAGGCATGAGCGAGCAGCACTGGACAATCTCCAAGCAATGCCACCAACACTGTCAAATATTTCGTCCGTTTAGGGCTTTAGGTTCCATCTTGATGAAACTTGGGCTCCAAAAAGAGCATTTCAATCATGTGGCAGTAAAAAGTCGGTAGAAAAAGCTCGAAATTGCTGTTTTGAAAGGAAGGGGATAATTCTGACTACCAATATAGCATTTCACCTCGAAATTTTTACCAAGTAAATGGTAAACGCTCGGGAATATGTGGGCAAAATTTGAGCAAAATCGGTGCAGGATAACCTGCCGAAATTGGCAGTCAAAATCGTATCAGAGAAAAAAGACACCCTGTATGTATGTAGAGTACGTATAGTCGGAGAAACGATCAAGAGTTCGCTTGACAATTTTGCCGCTCCCGTGGCAATGTAACATTTCAAAACATTCTAAACAAGAATAGCAACCGGCTTTTCGACCCTTTTTCAAAAACTATTGCTATTCTTGTTTAGAATGTTTTAGAAATGTTACATTGCCACAGGAGCGGCAAAATTGTCAAGCGAACTCTTGATCGTTTCTACGACTATACTGTACTACCTTGTAGCAATCGACAGGAAGCATGACGGTGTGTTCAGTGGTTCCAGCAGCCGCACCAGCCAAGAGATGCACATAGACCTTGTGTGTAGGAAGAGATTCATAATCCTCCAGCTCCACCGGCGCCACTGCCGCCATTACACACAATATTGGACAAGTGCCAACTCCTTCCTTCCTTATCTTGTGGTTTACGCTCCACGTAATTGACAGTCAAGAAGCCTATAAAACATATCAAATAGGAATTTACGTTCGAAAATATTTGTTACCGGCACTTCTTCGATTCGCCTTCTCTTTTTCTAACCGAATTGCGACCATTGCATTCATTCGATCTCAATAATCATCATTTATGGGCCCTCCTAAAGGCGGGCACGGGCAGGGGCCCGGGCGCCCGACACCCCTCCTAAAGGCGGGCATGGCGGGCATGGGGAAAATCCTATAATACTCGACAATTCACCATTCAGAAGCGAATACAATGGGTTCACACAATGTATTCAAAGCTTACGCAGCCAACGGAAGTGTCAAATTCAGGCCAATCCTTGTACAACATGAAATAATTACTCAAAATGAAATTTTAAAAAGGAGGGCATGGGCAACAATTGGCAGTGAGAGAGGACTGTTCAATTTTTGAGCATTTGCAGACTGTGGAAAGTGGTTACCAGATGTGGACTAGGCTTGCCAGGTCTAAAAATTGATTGCCAGATGTGCAACAGGGTTGCCACATCTGCGATAGGGTTGCCAGGTGTGCAAATTTTGCCAAAAGTGCAAAATCATTGTCAGAGCAAAATCGTTGCCACGTGAGCAACTGTTGCCAGTTATGCAACAGGGTTGCCAGATCTGTAAAAGGGTTGCCATAAATACAGTGGGGTAGGGTACAGTGGAGCAAATATCATAGTTACTGGTGCATAGCCTCATATAGGACCTCATTTTTTGCATGGGGCTATGCACAAGTAAATATGGTATTTGCTCCACTGTACCCTACCCAACTGTATCTATGGTAACCCTTTTTACAGATCTGGCAACCCTGTTGCATAACTGGCAACAGTTGCACATGTGGCAACAATTTTGCTTTGACAATGATTTTGCACTTTTGGCAAAATTTGCACAACTGGCACCCTATCGCAGATGTGGCAACCCTGTTGCACATCTGGCAATCAATTTTTAGACCTGGCAAGCCTAGTGCACATCTGGTAACCACTTTCCACAGCCTGCAAATGCTCAAAAATTGAACAGTCCTCTCTCACTGCCAATTGTTGCCCATGCCCTCCTTTTCAAAATTTCATTTTGAGTAATTATTTCATGTTGTACAAGGAATAGCGTGAATTTGACACTTCCGTTGGCTGCGTAAGCATTGAATACATTGTGTGAACCTATTGCATTCGCTTTTGAATGCTGAATTGTCGAGTATTATAGGATTTTCCCCATGCCCGCCATGCCCGCCTTTAGGAGGGGTGTCGGGTGCCCGGGCCCCTGCCCGTGCCCGCCTTTAGGAGGTCCCATCATTTATCAATGATCTGTGATCTTATCATCAAGACATGGACTTCTGAATAAAAGATACCACGTATGCCTAGACAACACTATTACAATACGTGCGGTCTAAGAGTCCTTGACAAATCCATGTATTTATAAAGAGGTCCATGCTTTATTTGCAACCGAAGGACAGTGTTGCCAGGTCTGGTACTATAGTGCTAACCCTGGAACTATTGGACCCCCATCTAGCACTCAAAATTTAGTCTGGTACTTCTGGTACTATTCTGGCACTATTTGGAGGGTGGTCGTAGGGGAAGAAATTTTTTCCTGGCGCAAAAATTTGTTGTAAAAACTCGCACAAAAACACGCATGAGAGTACGAAACTGCGTGTGCATAGAATGTGTTGCCATCGCTTTGAACCGCTGAGTCGAATGTTTGAGCTTTTCAATGCTGATATATGTACAGTGTACAGGAATACCAGGGAAGGGATGATGGAGGAAGAAATAGAAAGAAATCTGGGTGATGTTTTTGACGATATTCTTCACATCATTGTTGAACTGAGCTGAGTTGAGTGCTCGTAGTCGTACATGCTCGAAATACTCGGATGATACTTGAATTTGATCTTGCGTGAAAGTGCATGGACTGTGCTAAATTTTGAGTACCGAGAGAATGCATAAAATTTTCTGAGTACGTTTCCATCATTTTCAGACGGAAACATTGGAAAAATTTCTCGCCTTTGGCGAGTGTTAGTCCTACCAAGGGTCCTACTTTTCCTCAACTTCAAATTTTCAGTTTTTTTGCCTCGACTCCCCTCGCCCGCCACCCCCCCCCCCCCCCCCCCCCCGTCAGCAAATTTTTAGCTCCCATACCGATCTGGTACTAAACTCCCACCCATTGTCTATGCATTAGCACTATTGCACTCTGGGCATCTGGCAACACTGCCGAAGGAGACTTCGGAGAAGAGATTGATTGGGCTCGACATGCTCAGCACCACCGTGCAAGAGTCTCAGAAGAAAAAAAGCAGAAACATGTGAAGTGGTTTTGTTGGAGCAAGCACGAAAAGTGAGTGGAGTGGTTTGACTGCTGCTAACTACTGTACTTTTTGTGCTTACGTATAATCCTTGTGTTATTACAGGCCCAGTGTAGTGCGTTGGAGGGTACGTAAACTCTGTTCTCTTGCGTTATGGCGCTTCCAGTGGCTAAAGGATGCGTATTGGCAGTTGGAAAAATCACTCATGGTATGTTTGACTTCTCTTTTGCCTCATCCACGCTTTACCCATGATTTAGATCAGCCGCACGAGGGACATACGTAGTAAAAACGAAGACGACGACGACGCAACGTGGTACGGACGTACGGACGTACCGTGTAGTCTTCCTTCGTTCGCTTCGGAACCCGATCACGTGATGTCCCTCGTGCGGCTAATCTAAATTATGGGAAAAGCGTGGATTCGTGTTCTGTAATAACGAAACAGCGGCATCGTTTACCGTTCAGGTGTATGGGGGTATAGGTGTATTGGGTTTGTTGCGCCATCATGAGTTTTCGATTCAATTTTGAGAAGGGTAGCTTGAGGTTATGAGAACTGAGGTGAAGTGGTGGTGCACCCCCAGGCCGACGTCTGAGTCTTCCATACATACCTGGGCATGCTTTTCCTGTAGGCATTGTGCGTACTTGCTACACGCAGACGCGGGGAAATATGCGGATTGGGAAGGACACCAAAGTGCTGATACAGGGCTTCACAGGAAAGCAAGGAACTTTTCATGGCACGCAGATGATAGAGTACGGGACGAATGTGGTGGGTGGAACGACGCCTGGCAAAGGCGGACAGACACACCTGGGAAAGCCTGTCTTCAATACCGTCAAAGAAGTACATAGGCACATCTATTCATGTTTACGCCGGAAATTAGCCTATACCCCGTAGTATTCGAAGAGGTCACTCGAAAGAGACCTATAATGCTCTGTTGTGCCTGTGCGAGCTCTTGATGCTTGGTGTATAGTAAGTTGATCCAGTGAGAGAATGCTGACGTTTCTGTAATGTCGCGAAAGACTTGTTTAAAATGGCGAAGGAACTTGTCCTTCAAACATTCCGGTCGAAAAGTCCTTTTGGACACGACAATGATAATGCCCGCATTCACTGAGTGGGTTGACTACTACACCTGGTAGTATTGCGAATGTTTGTAGGCAGTGGCAGCCACAGGAGCAAATGCGTCCGTGGTGTATGTGCCGGCAGGTGTGGCGGGGGCGGCTGTGTTGGAGGCTATTGACTCTGAGATTCCTCTGGTGGTCTGTATTACAGAGGGTATTCCTCAGCAGGATATGGTGAAAGTCAAGCACAAGCTCATTCGACAGAACAAAACAAGGCTGATCGGACCCAACTGTCCCGGCATTATCAAAGTTAGCGGTACTCTATTTTATGTACCTACATTCCTTCCTTCAGTGCGTAAGTACGCAGACTATGGAGTAGCCTATAGTTTGGCCAATAGCAGTTGGCACTTGGACTCGTAGGTGCGTAGTTTGCATGTACTTCTGCTAAATAGGAGTACACGAAGCGTGGATAGAAGTCCGCATTTGCAAATCTATTTTACGCAACGCGCCTTGAGTCCAAGTGCCAACTGCTATTGACCAGACTATAACAGCACCAATCACCAGTAGCTTTGCTCTACACAGACTACTGTTTAGCCTGGAGAATGCAAGATAGGAATCATGCCTGGCCATATTCACCAGGATGGGCTCATTGGTATACTTTCAGTTTTATGCATTACCTACTAAGTATCTAGAACGACTATGTGTGTGCATAGCATACATTGCGACGGATCCGCTCTTGTTGCCTGTGTGTTGTATAGGGATAGTGTCGAGGTCAGGTACGTTGACGTACGAGGCGGTGCATCAGACGACGGCGGTGGGTTTGGGTCAGTCGCTGTGTGTGGGCATCGGCGGAGATCCCTTCAACGGCACCAACTTCATCGACTGCCTGGACGTCTTCTTGACAGATCCCCACACGAAAGGTAAAGAAAGGTTCCTACTACGATTACTGCACCAGAAATACAGTACTGTTATGAATTAGTGTACTACCCGTTCACTTCTGTACTGCCTTGATAGGTATAATTCTGATCGGCGAAATTGGCGGACAAGCAGAAGAGCGAGCCGCTGAGTTTCTGAAAGAGAACAATACCGTAAGAAACTGCACGCGCCACTGCTTATAGTCTGACCAATCAGAGTTGGACGTGAGACTATGAGCATGGGGATAATTTCAAATACATACTGTACAGGTCGCAACAAGGGCCAACTCTCGCCGGCCGGACTATTGCATATGCATCAAACCTCACAACAAGTCACCAAGCGGTAGGTGTGTGGTTAGCTGCGTATGCATGTTGTGTAGGGAGGAGGTGCGAAGCCGGTGGTGTCGTTCATCGCTGGACTGACGGCGCCTCCGGGACGGCGGATGGGACACGCCGGCGCCATAATTTCGGGCGGCAAGGGAGGCGCGCAGGACAAGATCGAGGCGCTCAAGGATGCCGGTGTCACTGTGGCCATGTCGCCGGCGCAGATGGGCGCCCAAATGAACAAGGCGCTACTCAAGGCACAAAAATGAGGCCGCCGTTGACTCCGCCTGCTGCGTGCATACGCGTCTTCGTCTTGCTAGGTTTTCGATTGATTTAGTGTTTGAAATTAGCAAATATGTAATGGTGGCTGCACGTTTGGAAATAATATACCTATTGCGCTCGAATCGGAGATATTCTACCTGTTCAATATCGATCTGTGCGATCATCGCGTAGTACATACTGTATAATGTGCGTACGTACGTACGATTGTACTGTGCATGTACTGCCACTATTTACATATGGCTTGAAAGGAAAGAGTAGCGCCGGTTGTCGTCTGCCTTTAGATGGAAATTGTGTGGTGGTAATTGATTTTGCTGTTTTCATAGGTGCGTGTGTGCGCTGCGTATTGCCGAAATTTTTTTCAGTACGTACACGTTACATATAGTACATACGTACATTGTAGGCAATGCCTAGAAGTTATTGCCCAATGGAGAGTAGATTTTTGTTTTATGAGAGAAGCAAGGAGAATCTCAGTCAGTATGTGCACGTATGTATTTTCAGTCAGTCAGTATGTAGAGTGTCAGAGGGAAAGTCCGGAGCCGGATGCGGTGTTACTCTTGGTCTTTTCTTTTCCGGAGGTGGCCTTCGTCTTGCTGCTTTCTTCGGCGTTTGTGGTTTGTGCAGTGGCGGCGGCGTCTGGGACTGCAGCTACTCCTTTCGTGCCGCTCGCTGCCGTTTCGAAGTCTGATGAGCCCACTTCACTTCGGGTCTGCTGGCTCGTGCTGGACTGCTGCATGGAGGCGAAGGCGGAGGAGCTCAGGTGGGTCATTTCGGCGGTGGTGCTCGTCTCTGCTGTGCTGATGGCGGACGTGCTGCTTGTGGACGGCGGCTGTGTTGGCGCCGTGAAGTCTGCGCCGCAGTACTCCTTCAGTACGCCAGTGAGTGGCTTTCCGCGTTGCTTGTACTTCTCCCTCGTCTTGGCGATTCTCTCCGGTGGCCAGAGCGCCGCTTCCCTTCCCACAGCCTCCTTGAACTTGGATCCGAACACCCAGGAGTCATCACTCGTCACATCGCCATCCGTTGTCCCTCCTCCATCCGTCTGAGTCTTCGTGTTAGTATCCGTCTGACTTTCTGCCGCCATGAGTCTCTCTTTCTCCTGTTGGCGCTTCTCTTTGGAGGGAAAGTAGAGGTCTCGGGTGATGGGCTTTTGCAGCAGTCCAGGCAGAGCGTGTCCTTTGTTGGCTTCGTATGCGAAGCGCCAGTTGGCCTCTTCCAGTCTTTTGCGCAGGGCGAACTCGATGTTGAATCCTGCCTCCTTCTGATGGGCGAAGGCAGCAGCTTCGAGTAGATTTTCTTGCGTCATGCGACGGAAGAAGAGGCAGTTGAGCAGCTGATCCACGTTGTGCATCTCATTTGGATGCTTCTCCATCCACTGCATGATGAGTTTCAGCTTGTCAACCTCACTGAAGCTGACCAACTGATGACGCAACAGGGCCGAGAGGCAATCCCTGAAACGTTGTGTAATCTACCAGTAATTGAGGTACACGTATGTACAGTACGTAGGTATGTACTGTAGATACTATTATGGTTGTGTGCGCGATGGAGTGCAGCTTACGTACTTGCTGATGAGTGTGAGTTCGCTGTCCGGGCCTTGGAAGTTGGCGAAGTTGTGGGCGCAGATGTGACCGAGTTCCTCGCGCACGCTTTTGTTGATCTCTGGGAAGAAGAAGGTGAGCTGAAGAAGGAAGACAGCGTAGTCTGAGCAGGCCAGCGCCGTCTCCATGGCGTAGTTCTCCAGCTTCTCCACTAGCTCCGGCATCTCCAAGAAGGTAGCAGCTTGGAAGAGAGCTGACAGCTGAGTCGTCGTCACCTGCAAACTGCCACTGTACATGAAGTCGAGACAGCTGCTGAGTCCATCCATTGTCAGTGCCGTCTGGGGCAGAGTGATGGTCAGTGGGGGCTCCTTCTCTTCCACGATTCTCTTGAACCGGCGCGAGTGGGCAGCCAGAACGCTGGAGTGCACCATCAGTCTGTTTCTACTGCTGTACCTACCCACCTCCAGCACTGTGTCGGTTGCCCAGTCTCCCTCATTCTTCAGCTTCTGCAGGAAGAAGGCCGGTTGTGAGTGATGATCTTGTCGATTCGGGTTGGCATAGATGTTCTTGCTTCTCAGCTCCTCGTCTGCAGCCCACTTCTTCCTCTTCCACACTTGCTCCAGCAGTCTCTCCGCTTCCTGCAGGATGGCGCGCGGCGGATGATTCGGCTTGGACGATTGGGACTCCTCTCTCCTCTCCTGGTGCGGGTTAGTACGGGGCCTTTCGGGATCGGCTTCCTTGGGGCTGCTGTCGCAGACGGCGCAGGTGCTCTTCTCCTCGGACACAGTCATCCGAACTCTACTGTGACCGACCACTCTCCACAAAAAGAAAACAAAGACTGAGCCGACCAACGCATTCTGAGAAAGATTGCAAATTTTGGAAAATGCCAGCTTGAAACGGCGGCGTATCTCAAAGCGGTTTACGTTATTATTATTACCAACCACGCCTTTCAATGTACAATAGCTTCAATCATCCAACCAGGGGCGCACAATAAAGTACCATTTTATCCGGCATGTGCAAAACGCTTCGAAACGTAACGTACATATGTAGATGTACACGTTACTGCGTCACATTCCATAAAACTGTGTCATCACATATCCACACAAACTGTAATCTCACTGGCTGCCGCAAAGTGGGCACATGTCTTCCGTTTTCTCCACAAACTTGCCCAGGTGGTCCACTGCCTTCTTCAGGGCTTTCGTATTGAACTTGATGTTTTTAACGAAACTCGAGTTGAGAGCCCAGAGCCAGCGAGGCCGGTAGCATTTCCGCACGTCATAGATGAGCGCCTTGAAATCGCGTTCCGAGCCGAACACCACGTTGATCATATCCGAAATGCGGAGACTGCTCGGCTTGCTCCTGCTTCGCTTTCTGCTGCTTCTACTTTTGCTCAGGCCCCATCTTTTCACACGATGACGCAACCCATTCCACCCGCCCCATCCTGTGCTCTTTTCCTTCTTCGCCGTTCTTCCCCATGATCCTCCACTGGATGAGCGTCTGGAACTGGATGAAGATCTCTGACGGGTCCCTCGTCGTTGCTCGTCATTACTGCTGGATGGCTTGGGTGGATTCAGTCGCCTGTGCAATGCCTCATAAATCGACTTCACTTTGGCTACCGCACATTTGCAAACAGCGCCGCTGACCTTCGATGGAATCTCCGCGCATTCTGGAGCTCTATAAATTACGGATCACTAATCACTGGAATGCATGCAAGAGGCCACAGGCACAGTTGTACTGTTCCTTCTGCAAGTAAAGAAACGGAAACAGGTGTATCGTACATTGTTGAAGCGCATTGTTGCCGCAGCTCACAGATCTCCATCTCCTGCTTGTCCTGTTTCAGGTTCATCAGAAGACACTTGAGAGTTTTGGCACTATTCACTGGACTTTTCTTCTCGCACTGCTTCAATGACATCAGCGACCGAAATTTAAGCTTGAGCAGGGAAATTCTATTATACAAGCGGCCAATCAAAACACAAAAGTGTACGTAAAGAAACTATCTATTTGTAAGGGTTTTGCGAAGAACTTTTAGCGCTGTGTCAGCTTACATTTCCGGCAGATGGTCAGCGATGCCGATTTTGGGCAGTTGCGGCATACGGAAATCGGCGACTCCGTGTTGACGAACACAATCCTCGAAGCGAGGAGCTACCACCTTCTCCACCAAACATTGACGCACATCCTCAGGCACTTTCTTGAGGAAGTATCCGGGTTCCCAACGACCACCACCTTTACCCCGCATAAAAGAACCAGCGAACCCAGACAAAGAAAGAAGCTTCTTCGGCTCAAACTCTTGGCGCTCCGAATGATCACAGCCATTTCTGACAACATATTCAAAGCCAAGCTCAGCAAAAAAGGTGTTTTAACACAAAGGTGTTTTAATACGTAATAGTACCGTAATCCCTTCTCACTCCTGAAAGCAGGTTTCGACGGCTCCTTCCGCTGAAGCCACAAGAGGCGCCAAATTACCCAGCTTCTCCTCCAACTCATCTGCCATGCACTGCCAGTGACTAGACAGTGAATTCCCACATTGGAACTGGCCATTGGTCAAGCCAACCTCAACACAGCAAACTATATATCGGCACCATCAAACAGACACTATCATCACTCAATCTCGACTCTAAACACTTACGGCCACCAACAGAATCCACGGAGCCAACATTTTAGCAAACCCGAAATCTGCAGCCAAGATGAGAATTTTTACCCGCTAGAAGTTTTTACTGGAAAAAAGCTCTGCATTATCTGGCTAGCGCCAATCACAAATGAGATATGTACACCTGTCCCAAGTCAACAATGCAGCGTTAATCTCCGCATATAATTGAACAGACCTAGCGCTGACATTTTCAGCCCGCAAAGACAATATGATCATGATCATACACAACTAGGAATGCGAAGTAGTATACATTTTTAGTGCATACATACCAGTATGTTCGTAAGTCCTATCTGTGTTCGCACAGTAAACAGAAAAGCCCATATTTTGAACGAACTTTATCACAACTGTGTGACCTGCTTTTGCGATTTTCATAGATCATTCTTCCACCTGCACGCTGCTTTTCTGCGTTGCCACGGCTGTACAGTTGGCGAACATATCGCCCACAATGCCGAGCATGAGTTGTGCGTGATTTTTGTGATCGCTTCCGCTCAGTTCCGTCAAGCTGAAGCGTAAGCTGTGCAGAGCGCAGGCACCGTAGGCAGCCACCTGCGCCCGCACAACGCGAAACACATCGCCCAAACTGACGCGTACAAACGACTCCAGGCCGCCAACCTCCTTCAACGAATTCGCCTCCCGAATCAGCTGCACGCTGTAATGACCCAGATAGGAGACGTCACTATCTGCAACGACAAACAGTAGCCACCAGTACAATACCAATCGCCCAGTAGATCACGCCACCACATCACATCTGCTACAAGAACGCATATTTGTCTCGATATGCGAAGACTGTCAATCGATGGAAGAAAGTGGTTTCGGTAGTATTTACATAAGGACTACCCGTGCTGCGCAAAATTCATACATGTACTCCCAAAGAATAGGAATACATGAAAACGCACAAACAAATCCATATTGTTTGCAGCACCGGCAAAGGTGCGAGGATAACTGTCACTGGAAGACTATTGAGCAGTTGCGCTAAGACTTTTGGGTGGTCGCGAGGTGGCCACGCTGTGCATAGTGCAAGTTTATATTGGTGCCGACAGGGACGTCGACGTCGTTCAGTCATCTGGGAGCGGAAAAAGAGAAAAGACATTACGGGACTTCGACGACCACGACAGCACCACCGCGGCCCCACCGCGCGACGACCACCAAAAAGTGTTAGCGCCGTTGGTCACTAGCATTGCCACATGCATGCACATAGTGTACCTGAAGGAGAGGGAAGGGTAGAAGAAGCACCGCAGTTTCTTCTTCTTCCCCATCCACTGACGTTGAGTCTTGTTGCAGGAGAGCGCAGAAACAGAGCTGCATATCCACCTCCTCCGTTGCATCCTCCACTCCACCCACGCTCATCAGCAAATGACGAAAGCGAACCTCGTACTGCAAGCTGTCGCCATCATCGCGCCTGGCATCCAACAGCGCCGCCAAACGCCGTCCATGACGCCGTCGGAACTTGAACAGCGTACTCTGCAGTATGACAAGCAGACAATGCAGATGTGGTGAAGGTGCCTGAACCTAGCGGGTGACGGATGGCAAGTGGCGCTGCGTATGCGGGGACATAATACAGGGTGTATCAGAATTTACTCGCCGGATGTTTGTGCTTATATCTCCATGACGGAGTGTCATATTCGAATGCGGTTTTTTGCGTTGAATAGCCAAGGCTTCAACGTTGATGGAGCCAAAATTTTAACTTCCTAGCATGTCTTGTCACGGCGCTGTAAGCGGTCAAAGTTACGGCGTTTTTTTTGGCGCAAAACGGAGGCAGGGCACTGAGGCGGGGCAACGGATTTGCATTTTCGCTTTTGTTCTCGCTCTTACAAGTCTGTTCACCATTCCACGCTTACTTTTAGGCATTTTTTGAGCAGTCTTTTGAAGTTAGACGTCAATTTGATCACCATGGCTTCAGCGTCCCAAGGAAAAGCTTGGATGACCGAATTTTGGCTGTAACACACTGTTTGCCAAGTTTGAATCTGCAAGAGAAGTGGCATGGAGGTGGAAAAACTCTACCAAAACTTGTGCCTCAGATAAAATCTGGGGAGAGAAAAACTGCGGAAGGAAAACTGAGGCGAGAACTGGGTTAGGTAAACTGGGGAGAGAAAAACTGGAGCCGATCTGTACCTGGCCACCTGTAAAAATGTGTGAAAATTGACGTTTGCAAGTCAAGCTGTTTGAGCCGGTTCCTGTTGGCCTAGAAAGCTGAAATTTTGGCTGCATCAACGTTGAAGCCTTGGCTATTCAACGCAAAAAACCGCATTTGAATGTAACACTCCGTTGTGAAGGATATAAGCACAAACATCCGGCGAGTAAATTCTGATACACCCTGTATAGCAGTCACTTGCGGGGGAACTCTTGCCGGGCGGTATATCTCAATCGGTAGAACATTGGCTTTGTAAGCCGGAGGTGCGGGTTCGAAAAGAGCAAGACTGAAGGACCAGCGGTATTGTACTGTATACGCTGATGCCGTAAATTGGGGACAGTCCAAATTTTCGTCCTCCACTCGTCTTTCCTCTCTGCACCCGACTCCGTATTGCAGTGGCTCCATACTTACTGAGTATACCTTGAGAAGCGAACGCATCTGCGCCTTGAGGCTGCCTCCACCCGTGAGACTGGAGCCGCGCCACACCCGGAGACACAACTGGGACTGCTCACACCTCCTTCGCCTCTGCTTCTCGTCCACCTCTTCCTCCGCCGACAGACTGACCGAGTGCTCAGAGAGGAGGACTGCTCATCCTCTACGCCATTCTGACAGCAGGAGCCGGATGACGAAGGAAGGAGAGGCTTGAGCGTGACGGCGTTCCCGCTCCCCATCGCCACCAAACTGCCGTCACAGATGGCGAGAGCTATGCGCAAGGAGAAGATGGCGTTGTTCCTCTGCTTTTCTATCCCTTCTTCGTCTTGCTGCTCTCCTGCCTCCAACTCTCGCAACAGTCCCGAATGCAGCTCGTGTTCCACGAAAGGAAGCAGCTGGAAGAAAGCAAAAGGAAAAAGTATAGCATCAAGCCACCAAAAAGGGAATGAGTTTACGCTGCTCCAGTCGGTCGACTTGTAAAGAATGCGGGATATTTCCCGAAGTCGTGGAGGGTTTATCTTGTGGAAAAAAGAATGCAATCGCATTCAACCCAGTCATGCAAATAATCTTGCGCGACTGCGAAAATTTCCGCTCCTTTCGGTGAGCTGACAAAACAGTCACCCGAAATAATGAATGAGAAAGAGAGAAGCCGCTTGCTTAGCTTACGCTGCTAATTTCCTTTGCGAGCTCCTCCCCGGTTTCGTCGCTCAGTTTCCAAAAACCGGCACCTGCCAATCAAACGTAGCTCCGACTCAGTCGATAAGAGATCCGCAGGGGGCTCACACGAGCACAATCGCACATCCGGAACAAATGCAGCACTGGAACAAAACTATCAAGCAGTCGCTGGTGCATTATTCGTAAGCCATCTCCAGTTGGCAACGATCACAAGCCATATAAAAGCATGAAAATAATTTTTGAACATTTCTTGTTTGTAATGTACCTATTTACATTTGTGTTCCCTGTTTCGCTCCTGACAAAATACGATAATTGTACGTAGGATGGGCCTGAAAGGCCTTCTAGCCCAACTATCGCTTAATATTATACCTGAAGTACTGCACCACGCAAACGTAAACGGAACTCACTTGCAGATGGCACACCGACGCAGTTCTCTGGCGGAGGCGAAGGAAGCATTCCGCAGTGGGGCCGACAGCAGAGTGACAGAAGCCGCAGTCACTCTTGGACGACTCGCGAGACACCGCCCGTCTTCCGTCGCCGCATCTGCCCGCCCAGAAGCGAGGGGTCCACTTGAAGACCAGTCCCACTCGCACTCAACACGCACACACTCGCCTCTACAAAACAAAAAACGCCTTCACACTTCAAGCGAATAGCGCTGCAAACAAATTACATCATGGGGTATGGGGTTCATGCATGACTCTTGGTACTTATGCCGTTTCTGCATGGTAAGTACGCATGTAACGTATGGTATAGTCGCCTCAAGTTTTTGAAAGATGAATGAGAGGCGTTTATTTTCTCTGGTCACTCCTTCGGTCGGGCTTTCCACTTATCAAACGCAGCATCACCCAACCGAGTATCGATCGGTTTTCCGTCTTCCAAAAAGTTGCGGCAATTTTACGTAGGTCAAAAGCATCCATCCTACCCTATTGCCACCT
>JASAMW010005636.1:0-17105 GCA_030247985.1 Epsilonema sp. ZAB3_2 | reverse complement strand
AAATAGAAAAACTTTAAGGCTATAAAACACTACCTTTGACCAATAAAACTTCTTTACAATAACGTTCTTTTAACTACATCTAAAAAAAGAATTAAGATAAACTCACATTTTCTAAAAAGTACTTCTACATCATGTCTTAACTTATATAGACTTTCTACAAACCTTTAAAAGCCTGATTCAAACTTTCATTATACTACCTTATAAATATTTCTTTTGAAAATACATTACCTCAGTCCAGTAGTTCTTCAAAGTTTTAATTTCCTCTTCCATTTCTTCCTCAACTTCCACTGTCACTTTCACCGATCCGTCATCACTGTCTTCTTCCTACCAATTAGATACAAAAACAAATTATTATTCAAACAACTACTAGTCTACTTTATACATATAATAATTTGAAAAAAATTTATCACTTTCACATTTTTAGCAAACCTAATTTTTCTAATTTATATTTCTTAATTATACTTTCTTATTCATAATTAAAAATTTTACTTCTCATTCTTCTACCATCTCAAATTACATATACCATACCTACTCTATGGAAAAGAAAATTAAATTTCAATTTGTTTACCTCTACCACTTCTATCGCTGCGATTCCTGTAGATGGAATTCTTCGATATAGACAGACAGACCCTCCTCTTGCAGTATGAAATGATGCATCAGATGATCCAGACTCCTGATATTATAAAAAAGTTATTTATCACATATTATCCCCAGATCTTAAAAAATTATATAATTACATAAATAATTTCGTACAACAATATGTTTTAGGACTATCCACCGATATAAAAACGTAACTTTTACATTTTTATATCGGTGAATAAAAAAATGGAAATACGTCTTAAAATTATAAAAAATATTCTCCCTACTCACTTTTAATTAAAATATTGACCTATATAAATAGGTAGACCAATACACCATTGTAACTTTTACTGCCCATTCCCTAAGGTTAATTTATAATAATACTGTTATCACTAAACACTCAAAATTTCTAAAAATCTACCAATACAATACTGGAATTACTTACTTCTTAACATTACAACATATCCTTTCCTCTAATAAAATTATTTTTACATATCCACCTCTATCTGTAATACTAACCTTTCTTTCTTTAATACTGCTACTTCAAAAAATACTACACTACACTCTTAATTGCTACTATATAATTTCAAAATCAAGTCTTACCTCCTTGTCCATGCTTTCAACTCCATTTGCCAAAGGAATTATCCCCAAAACACCAACTCCCGATTTCTCTATTCTTTCTAGTTCACCAACCTATCAACAAAGGATAATGAATTTTTAAAATACAATACTTTTATATTAGATGAATATTTCTACAGTTTTCCTTTACATATCTCATTTAAAAATTGTCTCTTTCAGCTTCTTTCACACTACCTCACTTATAAATATGACAATACTCTTTAATAATAAATATTTGTACTTACATTATGAAATTAGTTTTATTTTTATTTTACTTACATTGCTTTCTTCCAAGTTTGCATTCTCGTTTCTCTCTCCTTCTTGATTGTTCTGGTCCCCCTGCTCTTCCACTCCTTCGTCTTCCTTCTGTTCCTAATAAAAAATAATACTCTTCAAAAAAATATTACAATACACCTTCCGTACTTTCCTATTCTACCTATTGCATTATAAACAAATCTAATATACAAACTAATATAATATTTATAATAATGATATCAGTCTGTTTATTACCTCACTGACCTGTTGTCCAGAAAAGGAGCGACAGCCAAGAATCAACGCATCAATATTTCCACTGCTTCGAGGTTCTCCTTCTCTGCTATGATCAAGGCCACGATCAACATTTTGAATGAGATCATCCAATTCTTCGTCAGGAAACATTATCCTATGATTATAACCATTATATTACTCTTACAACATTCAGACCTAAGTTTCCATTAACCAATTTGAAACTTACCCTAACCTCCTACACTTTATCTTATCATTATTAGTAACACTATCAGACATCATTGGACCATACCTTCTGTTTTAAAAGGTCATCAACTTCTACAAAAATTATTCAATGTTAGAAATTTAAAAATTTAAAAAATTATTTCAGTATTATTATATCCCTTTACACTTACTTATACTCTTCCCCTTGTCACTTTGAACCTTTCGTATTTTATATTATCCACCGATATAATACATCAGTTTACTTACTTATACTCTTCCTTTGTCACTTTGTAACTTTTCTAATTCATTTTATCCACCGATATAAAATTCCACAAATTTAATACAAACTAATAACATTATCGCAAAATTTAATTTTACCAACTAGACCTTCATATAAATTTTCATATCTTTAAAGGTTTGTTACAGGCAAAGGTTACCCCAACATCGACTTACAAATTTCAAATTCAAACCCATCCTATCAAAAACTATATTTTTATTCGAGTCTTTTGCAAAAGACCGCCTTTCCACATTCCTATCTGTTCTCGAGTTATTCGATGATAATGGTTGCAAATTTTCTGTACTGAAGGATACGTCGGGAACCATTACGGTAGGTCAGTTTTAAAAAGGGTTATTGGTAATACAACGCCTTTGTTCCTCTTTTTGCTTTTGGGACTTCTACTCTATCTCTAAGGAGCCTTAAAAAATGTTCTCTATGGTCCGGGCCACAGTCCATGCAGCCATGTGCTGCATTTACTATTCTACCATTTTCACTAGGGGACCCCTTGCCTTTAACAAAACATACATAATATACTCAGAATTACTGGGATCTATTCCCTCTCTTGCAAACTACCGATAATACTTCATCTATTTTGTTTTAGGCCAAACTTCATTGAGCGTCATTATTTCTGGTCATATTTCAATACTAAATCTTCTTATAATACTCTACTTATTAGCATGGGGATTCTTAATTACCTCCAAACGAATGCAGTCCGTTTGGGCATTTGGTTCAAACTTCCATCTCCGAGAAGCTTCTCCAAACACCGCAAACAAATCCGTCGTTGCACAACCTCTGCTTTCTTATTCGCTTTCTGTTCGATGACTGAGAAGAACAACCCGATCTTGCAAATCTCGCATCCGATAGTCATTTCTCGCATCCATTCTTGCATTTCCCGAATTGAAGACTTCTCTTGTACCTAACAACATTAAACACCTCTTCAACTTCCGCATTATTAGATAGCAAAATTTCTAAAAATAAATCCTAACTTTTAATTTTCTCTCCAATACCTATACCATAGAAAATACTTCTTTGAATCCTCCACAATCAAAAAATTATTACACTACTAACATACATAAATAAATTTTATTTCCTATACTAATTACATCTTTCATCAAAAAATACCTCAGGAAAATTTTCACGATCCGACTTCTCAGAGAACAAGACTCTTCGTAGTGTCACTCCAGCAAACCCCCAAATCACTCGCGGAATCTGATTACGCATGTCACCCGTGAAGATTTCATAGAGTACTTTATGCCAAGCCACTGCTGGCACAACACCAGCTTTCAAATAGTGCTGGTAGGCTTCTTTGGACTCTGTGCACAGCCATTTCATTGGTGCAATGTGAACCATTTCCACAATAGCACACCCTTAAAATCCACCGATATAATAACTATGAAACATACTTCCTTATAAAATAATATTTAAAGGGGGATCTGGCGGGAATTTAGTATGGGAAGGGCTAATTTTTTATTTTTCATTTATTTGTGGCCTATCCAACGTATAATTTTATCCTCTTTCAATATAACCTCACATTCTGGAGCCGATTTTGCCTCTGTGAAGCGGCGCCCCAGTTAGAAGGTCCAGGTTCCTGTGTCAGAATCGAACCCGCATCAGCGCATTGAACTCGAATCGAAACTTCGCAGCGCATTAGTCAAAGGCGACGATGACGGGTTCGATTCTGACACAGGAACCTGGACCTTCTAACTGGGGCGCCGCTTCACAGAGGCAAAATCGGCTCCAGAATGTGGGGTTATATCGAAAGAGGATAAAATTATACGTTGGATAGGCCACAAATAAATGAAAAATAAAAAAATTTGCCCTTCCCATACTAAATTCCCGCCAGATCCCCCCTTTAAAAAAAAAAACTTCTACCTGCAGTATTTCAAACCATAACATATCATCCTAATAACATCTCACCTAAACTGAACCCCCAGAAAAAGCTGTGTCCATCGAGAAGTAGGAACTCTCCAGATCGTAACACAGCACTGTTGATTTGAATTCCAGGAAATTGAGAGGGATTCAACCACTTCCCGGGAGCTTCAAAAAATCCGACCCTAAAAAATTATAAACACAACTATTAAAACAATTTAAAAAAATTTTCACTTCCCTCTCCTTTATGGCTTCTCTTAAATAAAAAAAAATAGTACCTATGCTTTTTACATTATTTACAATATACTACGATATTGTACCCTATAGTTAAAAATTCCGACATTTATTGGTCTTTGCATTACTTCCTTATTATAATCATCTTACTGAATACCAAGATCTTACCTTAGTAACATTTAAAGCCAAGGGCTACGATAACCGCGACAATACAAAGTTCAACAAAAAACCTACGCCATTTTCTACCTACACTATTATTTGAATCTTTTGCGGGTATCCCTTGCCTTTACCTGTTTCCACATTTAAAAAATTTCACCACTTCTTTCTGCATACTGTAATCTTTCTATTATTTCCCACATTATCCTAACTAAGGCCAAATACACTAGAAAGAAATGATAGCAAAATTTCTTCATAGTTTACACTCAATTATTTATTACTAACCTGTCGCTTCCTTCCATGTTCTTTAACTTGCTCGCAAACTGCTCCTCCTGCTGTGGACACGTCCAAAACACCACCAGACCATCACCGGCTACCAATTGCAACACTACGGGGAGAAATAAACTGCCCCGCCGTAACGGCAATGTCGTCCCCTCCAACATCACATGCGTTCCCATTTTCGAAATTCCTACAGCTTCTGTTTGCAACTGCAGATACGAGAAAAGATTCCGAGGAGATTTCTCAAAATGAGCCACCGATATCATTTCCGGATCTCTCTAGAAACATAAAAATTTTCATATCACACCTGACCAGTAGTTGATTAAAACCTTAGTAAACTAACATTAACTTTCTTAAAACATCTACATTTCATAATAAGAACAAAAATAGACTACCTGCTTAAAGTGGAAGTTGCCAATACCCGTTGTGTAAAAACTCACATCTACCGGCGCCTGAAACAAACATATTTATTTTGTAACTATTCAACTGTATCACTCTTTTCTTCCTTATCAAATTTTCCAAAAACACACTCCCCACTATAGAATCTCGATATAATACTTGACCCTCTGAAAAATTTCTTGCTTTACAGTCGCTGATAACACCGATATAACATTTGCCCCTTTGAAAATCTCTTCCTCCAACATTATCTGATAGTATCATTGATATCATACTTGACCCTCTGAACATTTGTTGCTTTATATTACTTTATAACACCGATACAATGCTTCACTTTCTGTACATTTCTTGCTTTACAGTTTCTGATAACACCAATATAATACTTGACCCTCTGCAACTTTCTTGCTTTACAATATCCGATAACACCGATATAATACTTAACCCTTTGAAATTTTTCTTGCTTTTAAATATTTCATAACACCCACATACCAGTTGACCCACTCACCATAATAATACCTGACTATCTAAAAATTTCTTGCTTTACATTATCTGATAACAACAGTATAATACTTGTCCCTCTGAAAAATTCTTCTTTTACATTTTCTGATAACACCGATATAACCCTTGACCCTCCGAAAATTTCTTGTTTTAGAAGCATTTGAAAACACTGATATAATACTTGACCCTATGAAAATTTCTTACTTTAAAGTATCTGATAACACCGTTATAATTCTTTACCTTCTGACCACTTCTTGCTTTACATTAACCGTGGCTCATAACACCGATATAATATTTGCCCCTACGAAAACTTCTTGTTTAACATTATCAGATAACACCGATATAATATTTCACCCTCTGTAAAAAATATTTTTGCTTTAAAATATCTGATACCACCGATATAACGCTTGACCTTATGAAAACTTCTTGCTATACAGTTTCTGATAATACCGATATATTAAATTGACCCTCTGACACTTTCTTGCTTTCCAGTATCTGATACCACTGATATAATACTTGACCCTCTGAAAATTTCTTGCCTAAACCGTATCTTATACTACCTATACAATACTTGCATCTCTGAAATTTTCTTTGTTCTACAGTATCTAAAAACACTGATATAATACTTGACCTTCTCACCCAAATAATACTTGACTCTCTCAAAATTTCTTGCTTTACAATATCTGATAACACCGATATAATACTTGACTCTCTGAAATTTTCTTTGTTCTACAGTATCTCATAACACTGATATAATACTTGACCTTCTCACCCAAATAATACTTGACTCTCTCAAAATTTCTTGCTTTACAATATCTGATAACACCGATATAATACTTGACTCTCTGAAAAAAAAAATTTCTTGCTCACTGATATAATACTTGACTCTTTGAAATTTTCTTGCTTTACAGTATCTGATACCACCGATATAATACTTGACCCTCTGAAAAATTTCTTGCTTTACAGTAGCTGATAACACCGATATAAAATTTGCCCCTTTGAAAATTTCTTCCTCCAACATTATCTGATATCTTTTGATATAATACTTGAGCCTCTGAACATTTGTTGCTTTATATTACCTTATAACACCGATACAGTGATTCACTTTCAGTACATTTCTTCCTTTACAGTTTCTGATAACACCGATATAATACTTGACCCTCTGCAACTTTCTTGCTTCACAGTATCCGATAACACCGATATAACACTTCCCGCTCTGAAACTTTCTTGTCTTAAGTATCTAATAACACTTATACAATACTTGTCACTCTGAAAATTTCTTTGCTCTAATGTATCTGCTAACACCGATATAATACTTAACCCTTTCACCGATATAATACTTGCCCCTCTGAAATTTTCTTCGTTTACAGTATCTGATCCTATCTAATGCAATTACTATATTATTGGACCACTCGTTCCTGCGTGTGCACACTTCCTGTTTACATGTAATCTGGGACCACCGATATAATTCGCCATTCTCTCCAAACTTTTTACTCCTTCTTATGTGATATCACCAATGTTACACTTGGTACAATTAAAAAAACGTCTTTTTCGTAACTTCAACACATCCTATACTTTATTCTATCCACTACTTTGCATATCAAGTATTTTTAAACGTTTCCTAACAAACACATAGAGAATTTTACTGCAACTATCTAACCAAGTAACTGATAACACTGACGTAACACTAGCCCCTCAGACACTTTCTTCCCTTAAAGTCAAGGGATCACCCAACATCGACTTTCAAATTTCGAATTCAAACCCATCCTAACAAAAACTATATCTTTATTCGACTCTTTGGCAAAAAGCCACTTTTCAAAATTCCTATCCGTTCTCGAGCTATTTGATGATAAAAGTTGGAAAAATTCAGTACTGACCGTGACGTCAGGAACCGTTACTGTATGTGTTTCTGTGGTTAGTGAAACTGGTAGAATTATAATGCATTGCATTCGCTGCATGGACTGTGGCTCGGACCATTGGGACCATTTCTTTCAGGCTCCCTAGAGAAAGAGTAGAAGTCCGAAAGGCAAAAACAAGAACAAAGGCGCTGTATTTCCAACTAACCCTTTTCAAAACTGACCTACCATACAAGTTCCCCACGTCGCCTTCTGTACTGAAAATTTGCAACCTTTGTCATCGAATAACTCGACAACAGATAAAAAAATTTGAACAGCAGTTTTTTGCAATAGACTGGAATAAAAATATAGCTTCTGATAGGATGGGTTCGAATTTGAAATTTGTACGTCGATGTTGGGGTAGCTCTTGCTTTTATAAGTATTAGATAACACCTATACTATACTTGTCACTTGGAAAATTTCTTTGCTCTACAGTTTCTGCTAACACCGATATAAAATTTGACCTTCTCACCGATATAATACTAGACGCTCTGATATTTTCTTGCTTTACACTACCTGATCCTATCTAATGCAGTTTCTAAATTATTGGACCACTCTATTCAGTGGCTGAAACCATTTCTATAATTACCTCTACGTTACATTACTACCACCGACTCTACGTTAAAGTCAAGGGATCCCCTAACATCACCTTTAAACTTCAAAATATCAAATTTCTTCCTATCCAACTGTGTATTTGATTCGAAACTTCTGTAAACCCTTCTCCTTTCCAAATATCCTTTTCCAAATTGATCAGCATCTTCGTATACATACATCGTCTTTCATACACATACTTTGTTCCCTTCATCATAAAATACCTTGAGACTGAATTTGATTTTACCGGGGTCCCCTACACATAACTTTCAAAATTGAAAGTTAAAACCAATTTCATTATAAACTACATTTTTACCCGAGTCTTTTACAAAAAACTGCTTCTCTAAATTTCTATCCGTTCACGAGTTGTCGATGTACAAAGTTCAGTCCAGTTCAGTACTGAAAACGGATTTGGGAACCACTTCCCTTTAATAACAAGCTTTTCCCTACCGCCAAAACGATACATAAAAACTTTGATGGGATAGATTTGAATTCAAAATTGCATAGTGACCTTTGGGGACACCTTGACTTTAACTAATACTTTTTGCTTACCGAAAAATACTTCGCAAGACTGATCAGCGAGTTTCTCCATGAGCAATCCAAATTCTATAATACAATTTAAACTACATCAATTCACTATCAATCAGACACTTTTCTGTTGCTGTTGCGTATAGTGTAAATAGGGAAATTTTCGGACAGTCTTTTTCCAGACAGAAGGCTTTTTGAACATATTCAGACGGAGAAATTTTCCGACAGATAGCTGACATTAACGTGTAATTCACGCAAACCGACATTTTCAGTTTTACATTACATACGTGTACGTTAGCACGTACATACGTACGTACGATTGTCCTGTAGTCTACACCTACGTATAGCGATTGACGAGATTGTACTGATATTTACATTCAAAGCGGACCAAATCAGCACAGTAATGTATCGGTGTATTGGTGTACGTACAGATTACTGTATGGGTATATATACGTACATGGAAAAACATACAAAATATTCCGAAGGTAATATTTTCAGACAGCATCTTTTGTCCAAATTATCCGAAAATTTCCCCGTCCGAAAATTTCCCCCTCTACAGTAGTCTGCTCAAAACCAGTTGGCCTTTAGACTCTAGCCGAGTTCCGTATTTTATATGTACCTCTCATAAGTAAGATAACAAAACCAGTGGTCAGAAATAAGCATTTGTAACTCAATTCTATGGAAAATATACTTAGAGTCCAACTGTCAACTGCTATTGACTAGACTACAGTATGTGGAAAAATGGCATTTACCTGTAATTCGAGAAATATTCTTTCATAAGAAACTGAATATGACTGTCACATTATGAGACAGTATAAGCACTGAATAATGGACTGCTAGTATATATGGTCCTCATTTCTCACACCTTGTGCGACTCTGTTCTCATAACACAAATGCTCTTGCGATTCTGTTCTGCAAATAACAAGTACTAGAGAGGCCAGAAAGTCCCTTCTAGGACATAAAGTTTGGTGGAGACCGCCTTCAAGGAGTACATGTTTTATGAGAATAGAGTCCCACAAGTTGCCATAAACGATAACCTTTAGTACTGGTCCTCACCTCTTCTGTTCTCATAAGTTCTCATAACGTTGTGGAATTGACAGTCACATTCAGTACTGGTTAACCACCCAAATTCCTCACCTCTCCAAAAATACTGATGAGTCGTTTCATGTCTTCCTCGTTACTCCTTTGAGCAATCTCGATTGTTCTCGTGAACGACCGTTCTTCCCTTCCACAAATACTGCTATCTTTCGTCACTGTTATCTCCTGCTTCATGTCAACTTCCCGTTCTCTTTCACTCTGTAACAATGCACGATACTATAACTCTAGTTCTTTAGGCTACAGTCTGGCAAACAACAGTTGGCACTGGGACTCAGAGCGACTTGCGTAGTTTGTATGTACTTCTGCTAAACAGGAGTACACGCAGCGTGGACAAAAAACTGCATTTGTAAAACTATTTTACGCAACGCCACTTGAGTCCAAGTGCCAACTGCTATTGGCTAGGCTATAATAAAATCCTACTGAACCATACCCAAAATTACACGTTTCCCTTCAAACTTACAGCTAACTATGGTATACATTTACAAAATAAATTCAACTATGCCCATTCCTCATAACACTGTTTTAACACATACTGCGCTCTGGCACTATGATTTGTAAACAAAACCCTTCATTTCTTATCCGTTTTGTCCTCAGTTTCCCGGTTTCCTACACCTTTCCTAGTTGGCTTTTTTCATGATGGTGGTCAAAGATAATAAAACCGACAACATCCCAACAAACATAACATACTCTAGCTCAAAGAACAAAACAACGGACAAGAAAATCTACTAAAACTCTGGCAAATTATGCCTTATATTGGCAATTGCTCTACGATTGCTATTAACACATACCCTAATAAAAAGTCATTTGTGTCTATAACAACCTTCATTTGCTGTCAGTTTTACAATTCCTTTCTTTTTTCCTGCCTTTTTGTTGCCTCTTCTCATGGTATCTTGTAACCGACATTTTACACTAATCACATACCAAACCCCACGGAGGTGTGGACCTCTTGAAATTAGCTCCGCAAAAATTACATAAAATAACCTTGCTGTCTTACTAGGCGTTGATTGAGTCCGATGCATGGACCGCTTCAACGCACCGACCTCTTGAATTTTAGTAATTCTTTTGGTGTGGTCCAAACATGTTACAGCAGTCCATAATTCCGGCGATATCTTGAAAACGATTGAACTGATTGAAATTCGCGTACTACAATTCAAGAAGTCCATGCTTCGCAGCGGTCAATGCATCAGGCTCAATCAGCCCCTACTTAACCGACATCTAAAGTAAGCAAATACCAACCCCACGGAGGTGTGCACCTCTTGAAATTAGCTCCGCAAAAATTAGAAACAAAATATCTCGCTGTCTTACTTTTAACTGCCGATCTTGCTTCCTTTGAAAATAATTTGAAAAAACGAGCGTATTCCGTAATGCTTCAGTATTCCATATTGCATCCCAAAAATAAAAATAGACAAAGGTAGTTATAATTGAGCACAGGGTAAAATTAAAGGACAATTATCACGTTGGTCACTTTGGCGGAGCTAGTTTCAAGAGGTCTACACTTCTGTTTCTTTGGTTGTTGGTTGTTTCATTGTCTTTTAAATATGACCCTTCTTATTATTGGGGTGTTGAAAAATGACAAGAAACCTGACAAAACCCACATGAAACGGACAGCAAAGAATAGAACAAATCACTACCTCAGAAAATACAACCTGACAACAAATGACTAAATTTGTTCCCAAAAACATGCCAGATCAAAGTCTGCGTTCAGACTCTGAACCTTAGCTTTATGTATTTTACCCAGCATTCCAGTTGCAACCGTAGAGCACCCAATGACTGTAGTGATTGTTCCAAATCCTTAAACTTTTCCATCACATCTTCTGAGTCTGAGCCTTGTAGAATGACAGATGCAATAATCGACTGACTCCCGAAAATTTCTTCCACTAACGCTTCCAATTCCGATCTCTCATTAGAACTCATGGACATAAAACTCTTCGCCATTTTCTTTCTTCTTCGATACTTCTACTTCTTCCGTTCCCTTCTCCTTTCATAACATTCGTTTCACATAGCAATCTTTCCTTTCTTTCTTGGTCATGTACTTCCAGAAAAATTTTTCTCAAAATATACACAAATTTATATTACTTTCTAAACATTTCTTTCAAACTACAGTTCAGTTTCGCTCCTCATATTTATAAACTAACGTAAATGTGAAAACACCGTCATTGACAATACAATGCATTTCTTTCTTTTCAAAACAGTACGAAAAACGCAAAATATGCATCTTTCCCACAAAATTTCTTCATTCTTATTGCTTCTATTCACCTTTTCATATCAAATGAAAAATTCCCATTACATAAAACACTTGCAACAACAATAAATTACGGCCCTTCATAGGGCAACAACGTAACGTGTTCTCAAACACGTTACCAGGAGATAAACATACCATGAAAACAATGACATCATGACAATAGCGCTACCAAAGAAAATACTTACTTCTTCACTCCTAAAAAAGTTACATAATTAAACAACGGTACTTCTTAGGGCTACAACGTAACGTGTTTTCTAACACGGTACCAAAACAAAAATTATCAAAAAAACTGTAATATCATGAAGAAAATGGTAACATCGAAAATAAATAATTACCAGAAATAAATAAAAACTGGTATTATATAATACATCACCTAGAAAACAGTCAGATACCTGAAAATTTACTGACCTTCTGGAATAGCTAACAGCCTTTTCAGGCAGCTTGGTGTCCAGGAGGGTGACAAAGGAAGCTGGCGTGAAGTTTTTGAAGGCTGGGTTGGACGCGGCTTTCTTGACCAAGACGAAAGTGGACTGCGACCCACCAACTGACAACGAATACCCAACCTTTGACTGCCGATTAGATAACATCTTTCGGCCATGCGTCATGTAAGAGTATAAGGGGATGTAGAATTTTAAACCACGATCGCCATGCAGGAAATGGATAGCGCTGAAGAATTGAACACAAGGTCGAAAAGGAACATTTGCCATATGTGCCAGGGAATCGAATCCTGGACCTTTCGCGTTCCAGGCGAGCGCCTTAACCATTTGACTACCCACCCGGATGACCTCAGTCATGCCATTTCCCCTTTTGATCATGACAAGGAAAACTTGCGAACACCCAGGATCAATGATCTGAAGTAGTTAATTGAATACTGTGTTTTGTCTCACAGATGCACGAAAGGGGTAGAGATGTCAACTGGGATGCCGGAAGAGCAAGCGAAGATTATGCAGAAATGCGTGGTGGAACAATGGCTGAAAGGAAAAGTAGTGACGGATCAAGTGCAGAAACTGGGCAAACTGATGGGAGAGGTCGACTTGGAGCTGGGTTCTACTGTTCCGGATGACTTCACAGTTTATCCCTAGTACGCATACTGTCTCAATACAGCTTCAAATTTTTATTTATCTTTGCTCATAGTGATGGGTGATACACACAACATGACATGACAGTGCTATTGGAGTAGATACTGTAATACGTGCTGTTCACTACGTATGTATAGTCTATGGTCCATTTTCGATTGTCGGTTTGCTTGCAGTCTACATACGTTTCGAGCACGCGCAACCGTATACTGTATTAGCTCAGACAAAGATATTATAATGTACGTATGCATGGCTTTGGCTGGCAACGTTACTTTACGTTAATCGAATGCAAACAAAGAATAAAAAGAAAATCTCTAAGCGGTGCGCCGAGGGCAGGGACAGTACTGCGCGTCCTCGCCTGGTGGTCCAGCCTGTCCTGGCTGTCCGGGCAAGGCGTCTCTGCCCTTCTCCCCAGGAGGGCCTCCGGGTCCCTGCGGCCCAGACCGTCCGTCCTGGCCACGGTTGCCGTTGCGTCCCGCCTGGCCCGGTGGTCCTTTCGGTCCCCTCTGTCCTGCTGGTCCGGGGTTGCCGGCGGGTCCTTTGGCTCCCTCGGTTCCAGGTTGACCCGGTTGACCCTGCGGTCCGGCCGAGCCGGGGTTTCCGTTGTCTCCTGGACGTCCCTGAGGTCCCTGGGGGCCGTTGCGACCGGGATTGCCGTTTCCGCCCGGGTTTCCGAGCTGTCCCGGGTTGCCGGGCTGACCCTGTGGTCCTGGTGCACCCGGTGGGCCCTGTGGACCCGGTGGGCACACGCGGCATTGGCCTGGGTCTGGCAGGGGGCGTGGTGGCGGGGCGATGCCTGGTTGACCCGTTTCTCCGGCGTCCCCTGGTGCACCGGGCTCTCCGTTGGCTCCGGGGTCGCCAGGCGGGCCAAGGGGACCGGCAGGACAGGCGTTGAATGCGTCACACTCTACAATCAACAACAATATCATGCGTTGTGTCCTTCTTCGCAAAAGTAATGTTTTATTCAGCTAAAAGGGCGTCCAAGTTCCTATTCCATTCTTACGGCAGAGGGGAGCCTGACGCGCTTTCCTCGGTCTGGCCACCACGCCTCCTTTGGCGTCTTGAATGTTGTCCCATATCTCGTTCGAAAGGACGCGGAACTCATCGGAATCCGTCTGCAGGAACGACTGGATGTTGGAGATTTTGCCCAGCAGAATCGGTATGAACATGAAGCAGGAGAGCAGCGAGACGAGGCTCAACGCAATCGCCACATGACCGGCAACCCAAGCTGACATTTTCGTTTCTTGTCTACTATTTGATTTTGGAGTTGGAAATTGCGTTGGAGTTTGGAAACTGCGGACTCGAAAATGACACCGAAAACGGCGACGATACCTTTATATATGTATGCACACATATCGGTACAGTCTGTTTGTTGATCGTGGAAAGTGAACTTTTCGCCCTGAGGATGTTTCTGCCGTGATAGCCTATGAGGCAATCTGTCGAAAGGACTGCCGCATTGCTCTGGTACATTCTCGTGTACGGGTAACAAACATTACACTTGATTACACTTTCATCGTATACTTTTTAGTCGCCAGGCGGGGTATTACAGTACGTACGTATACGTATGTAGTGTATGGTAAATGTGCTGAGAGCGAACAATTATTTTTTCCTGCGGTGTCATGTCCGCATTTTCGCTGATGTATCACGTCCATTGCTTTTGTTTCTGGCGATTTTATGTGTGCGCGGACTGAAATTGATCTCCGGCGAATTTCATTTTCGATCTTTTTGATATTTTTCGAAAAGTAATCCGGTTTCTTCAGTCCCAAACCGAATGTACCCTGAAACCTCATGATTCTTCTCTGGAAATTTTGCCTCCTCAACAGAAATCACAAAAAAACCTTTGGTAGTCGCTGTTGTGAGTTTCGACTGATGCTCTAATGGAAGATTGGAACTGTCCTACCAGAGTTGCTGACTTTAGGAACAGTACGCAATGTATACATTAGCTCAGCTGCCTGACGAAGGAAACATTATGTAGACCTATGTAAATGTATATTTGCGCATAACGTCAATGTACATACTGTAATGTTCCGTATATAGCCCCTCTCGTGTATAACCCAACTCGTGTATAGCCCCCCAAATCGGCCACTAACGTCATTTGCCCTCGTGTATAGCAGCCCCCTATTGCGAACCGCGAAAAGCCAAGGGAAATCAAGTGTTTTTGCGCTAAAAACAGCGTTTTTGAGGTGTTTTGATGCATAGAAGTTTATCTGCACCTCATTTGGAACAGTTCTGATCATTTTGCCAGTGACATCTCTTCGAGGAAAATTTTTTAGTAGCAAAAATTTCACAATTTTTTTGTTGAAAGCTGAATTTTTGATGATTGGAGCATGGAAACGTGCCAAATAACCACCATAAACGAGTTCAGGAGGTCAAAAAACCTTACTTTTGGTACAAATGAAAAATGCCCTCGTGTATAGCCCCCCTCGTGTATAACCCCCTCTCGTGTATAGCCCCCCTAATCGGTGCTTACCATTTGTATAGCCCCATGGGGCTATCTACGGAACATTACAGTAAATTGCTGTGCGACGAAGGTCTTGCATCGTGTACGTACGTAGTCCGCTGTTTGAAGAAATTTATTGTCTCCCTGCCAACTGGCTTTTGTCAACAAAAGATCCAGCTGGTACGTATTGAATTTCACATAAACGCACTGGTTGGTTTGGCACACATATTACACGACGGGTTAACGCTTTACTACTACATAGGCCTACCTACCTCCAGAATAATTTTGCATATAACTTGGTTGGTACCGAGCTGATGTGTAGAATTCCTAAAAAGGCAAGAAATGGCAGACAAGCAGAAGCTTTTCGATGGCAAAGAGGAATCGCCGTGGATCAAGCCAATTGTCGCCGTGCCGGAAAGATGTCCAAGAAGTCTGGCGCCTTTGCTGACCTTGGATGAGCTGTGGCTGCAGCAGGAAAAAAGATGGCACGAGGAATGGAAGAAATTCGTTCCGAGGAGCAAATTCTGGTTGAAGAACGCCGACAATGAGAATATCTATTGGATCGAGGTATAATACCGCGTGCGCACGGTACATAACGACATAGACTGTCGCCGATAGCCGAGTTTTGTCATTCTTTCTTTTTTCTTTTGTTGTGTCCGGTCGACTCAAGAAGAACAACTGTATCTGTGCATTATATGAGTGAGCAATGATCCGGTACATGGACACTGCGTTGGATTGGATCGCGTTATGGTTGGAACTGGGCTAAATTAGGCTTATGGCTAAACTGTATTGGCTGGTACGTAAACGCATAGTAGCTTCAAAGCACAGTTGCTGCCATGCCATGTATGTATTAGCTGCAACTTTTTGGAAGACGGAAAACCGATCGATAATGCTTCGGGTGATGCTGTGTTTGAGCACCTGTTGGAAATAGTACGCCAGTAGTGGACTGGACAGATCGAAAGAACAACTCTGCTCTTATGGAGCAAGGCGAATACCGGCTTCGTTTCTTCTATGGCCTTTCTGTCTATTTAGGAAGAGCACTCTGAGACTGGCAACATGGCCTGGGGCAGCGATCGGGAATTCAAGATCATAGCCAAGGATGAAGCAGGCACAGGGGTAATCTCATTTTTTCGTCCATTCAAAGCCAAAGCTGCCTGGCTCAATTGGCTCAACCTTGAGAGCACTGGATGGCATCTGGAAGTGACGTCACTTGAAGAAGGCGGATCTGAGCCATCCCCTTTGGGCATAGTGAAACAGGTGGGAAGCAATTTCCACAAGAAATTCGACATTATGGATGCTGAAGGAGTGGTCAAAGCGCGTATTAGGGGGCCCTTATTCGAAAGCCAAGTTTGGACAGAGGACATCGACTTTGACCTGCTTGACCCTGAGGACAAGAAGAAAAAGATTGGGAAGATTGTGAGGAAGTACGCAGGCTTTAAGAACGAAGTTCTGGCGAAAGCGCAGCATTTCCAAATGAAGATTCCAGGTGATATGGATGTGAAAGTGAAGGCTTTGCTTATTGGAGCGACAATACTGATTGACTTTATATGTTACGAGAGCACAAACAACTGACTGCAGCACTGCACTATCATGAGATACTGTAATGTTCCGTAGATAGCCC
>JASAMW010005635.1:0-13798 GCA_030247985.1 Epsilonema sp. ZAB3_2 | reverse complement strand
TATTTCATTTCAGAATGGTCCGCTGCCTTTTGGTAAATTCGAGTACGTGGCCTGCTGGCTGTATCGAGAACTGAACTGTCTGCCTATCTTCATCGAGGCGCTGCGTCATCCGACGCTGTCGTGGCGCGGCGCAACTCGCTACAAATTGCGCTGGGGCGGCAAAGCCGTCGTCGTCTCAGGTCTGGAATATCTGCAGCCGAGTAACTACGCAGCTTCTTTGGGCGAGAAATGCGCGGAAGCGACAAGGACGACAGCGCTGACTGTGGTGTCGACCGCACCGCCTACTTACGAATACTGCGCTGCTGAAGAGCACAGTAGGATGTTAAGGACAGCTGGCTTGGACGGAAGAGATGGTCCCCTGCCGATTATTATCAGCATCACAAGAAGAGCAATAGTGCCATCGTCTGAGACAACTACCATAGGGCGATTAGCCAGTCGCTCGAATATTTTCCTGAATCGGCATTGGTGGTAATACAGCGTCTGTTACCATGTGGAAGGCTGGATGCGTCGATTTTAACGGCTGTATTGGAAAGCGGCACCATGGAGACTGGTTGGCTCAGTGGCTTAGACGTGTGTGCGCGCGAGCTCAATTCCTTCATGGAACAGTACAACATTACACGTATCAGCGTATGATAGTTGACTGTCGGGTCTATTTATTGACTATAGTCTCGGCCAATAGCAGTTGGCACCTGGACTCAAGGCGCGTTGCGTAAAATAGATTTACAAATGCGGATTTCTGTCCACGCTTCGTGTACTCCTATTTAGCAGAAGTACATGCAAACTACGCAACTCGCCTTGAGTCCAAGTGCCAACTGCTATTGGCCAGACTATAATACGTCTTTGTTGTTGTTGTTAGCGCGCCATTTTGAGCGAAAATATTTGTCCAAGCAACTTACCGGCTGTCGATTTACTATACATTGAATAGTTGGATAGCTTTTCGATTGTGCATACGTACAGTGCGTACATTGTGATTGTACGTAGCAGGACAATTTTTATGTGTACTTTTGTTTGCTCTTGGTTGGAAGGACAGTCTTACGACATGCATGCGAGAGAAGCTTGTTTGATTGGTGTTGATAGGTTGGGTACGTGTGAGAGTCGTATGAGAGGGATGGTATGTGTGTGTCTGTAAGCTTTGGGGTTTGTGTACGGCCATTTTCAACTTTCTCTGGCAGTGCTGAGTACTACTATTCATTTTTTTGCTAGGGACACTACGTTGTAGAGTGCTTCTTTGGAAATGTACCTTGGACACCTTTTTTATGGTCCAGCAGCCGTCTTCCAAACATATTGAGACTTCCGCATTACGTTGCTGACCAGTTTGAAATTTAACCCCTCCTGCATGCTGAGATATGGCTGCTGGTAGGCCCAAATTGCCCCTCACGTGCCAGCCACTTTTTTCAAAAGTTCTGAACATCATTCTACTCCATTTTTTTCGCTGATTTCGGTTTGGGGCATGCCCCTTCGATATTTTGATAAATACACCACAAAAATTGACGAAAATGATCAAATTAGCCAAAATTACCTCGTTTTCGACTATATCATGGCATCTTGATCAAAATTTCGAAGGGGCATGCCCCAAACCGAAATCAGCGAAGAAAATGGAGTAGAATGATATTAAGAACTTTTGAAAAAAGTGGCGGGCACGTGAGGGGCAAATTGGGCCTACCAACAGCCATATCTCAGCATACAGGAGGGGTTAAATTTTGAACTGGTCAGCAACGTAATGCGGAAGGCGCAATATGTTTGGAAAACGGCTGCTGGACCATAAAAAAGGTGTCCAAGGTACATTTCCAAAGAAGCACTCTACAACGTAGTGTACCTAGCAAAAAAATAAATAGTACACACATAAGGTTTGTCCAACGTGTTATAGGTAGGCATCTACTCTTCATTAGTTTCGACAAGCTGGAAGCAAATTTGGCTGTGATCTTTTTTGGGTAACTCGCGTCTAGTATTTCTCAGCTTGTTGATGTATGTGATGCCGATTTCAACTATCTTTTCTGTCTAGAGATGCTTGCTTGCATCTTTTTGTCAACAAATTTGAGCTTTTCCTCGTTGACAAACCCAGTGTTGCTATCGATCACGTAATTACTTTGTCAACCAATACGTACATTAGGTAGAGTAATTGACTAATCACTAATATGTTGGTGCTCTCATGGTAGTATGTAGTAACCATGTTTCTCGTGCAAAATTGAAATGCTGTCTATTTGCGCTAAAATTTTATCACCATTTTATGTTTTGTTTTCTCTGTTACATGTTACTAACTGTGTCATGAACTTTTGTCTGCGTTCTCTTGTACCGTAATTATATTCCTCAGCAGCGCCTGTAAATGTCAAGAAATTTCTGACTGTTTCCTACATTGCGCAATGACACGATTAGCTTTGCTGTGTGACACATCTGGATGCTTACGGGCGTTGCTAACTTGTTTCTGCTAATAACCTAATGTAGGGGGGGGGGGGGGGGTGGGTGTGGGGGGGTTTTTGTTTTTCGTGGGTGTGTTTTTTTCGTATTGGTTGACAAAGTAATTACGTGATCGATAGCAACACTGGGTTTGTCAACGAGGAAAAGCTCAAATTTGTTGACAAAAAGATGCAAGCAAGCATCTCTAGACAGAAAAGATAGTTGAAATCGGCATCACATACATCAACAAGCTGAGAAATACTAGACGCGAGTTACCCAAAAAAGATCACAGCCAAATTTGCTTCCAGCTTGTCGAAACTAATGAAGAGTAGATGCCTACCTATAACACGTTGGACAAACCTTATGTGTGTACTATTTATTTTTTTGCTAGGTACACTACGTTGTAGAGTGCTTCTTTGGAAATGTACCTTGGACACCTTTTTTATGGTCCAGCAGCCGTTTTCCAAACATATTGCGCCTTCCGCATTACGTTGCTGACCAGTTCAAAATTTAACCCCTCCTGTATGCTGAGATATGGCTGTTGGTAGGCCCAATTTGCCCCTCACGTGCCCGCCACTTTTTTCAAAAGTTCTTAATATCATTCTACTCCATTTTCTTCGCTGATTTCGGTTTGGGGCATGCCCCTTCGAAATTTTGATCAAGATGCCATGATATAGTCGAAAACGAGGTAATTTTGGCTAATTTGATCATTTTCGTCAATTTTTGTGGTGTATTTATCAAAATATCGAAGGGGCATGCCCCAAACCGAAATCAGCGAAAAAAATGGAGTAGAATGATGTTCAGAACTTTTGAAAAAAGTGGCTGGCACGTGAGGGGCAATTTGGGCCTACCAGCAGCCATATCTCAGCATGCAGGAGGGGTTAAATTTCAAACTGGTCAGCAACGTAATGCGGAAGTCTCAATATGTTTGGAAGACGGCTGCTGGACCATAAAAAAGGTGTCCAAGGTACATTTCCAAAGAAGCACTCTACAACGTAGTGTACCTAGCAAAAAAATGAATAGTAGTACTCAGCACTGCCAGAGAAAGTTGAAAATGGCCGTACACAAACCCCAAAGCTTACAGACACACACATACCATCCCTCTCATACGACTCTCACACGTACCCAACCTATCAACACCAATCAAACAAGCTTCTCTCGCATGCATGTCGTAAGACTGTCCTTCCAACCAAGAGCAAACAAAAGTACACATAAAAATTGTCCTGCTACGTACAATCACAATGTACGCACTGTACGTATGCACAATCGAAAAGCTATCCAACTATTCAATGTATAGTAAATCGACAGCCGGTAAGTTGCTTGGACAAATATTTTCGCTCAAAATGGCGCGCTAACAACAACAACAAAGACGTATTATAGTCTGGCCAATAGCAGTTGGCACTTGGACTCAAGGCGAGTTGCGTAGTTTGCATGTACTTCTGCTAAATAGGAGTACACGAAGCGTGGACAGAAATCCGCATTTGTAAATCTATTTTACGCAACGCGCCTTGAGTCCAAGTGCCAACTGCTATTGGCCAGACTATAGTAAATAAATAGACCCGACAGTCAACTATCATACGCTGATACGTGTAATGTTGTACTGTTCCATGAAGGAATTGAGCTCGCGCGCACACACGTCTAAGCCACTGAGCCAACCAGTCTCCATGGTGCCGCTTTCCAATACAGCCGTTAAAATCGACGCATCCAGCCTTCCACATGGTAACAGACGCTGTATTCCACCAATGCCGATTCAGGAAAATATTCGAGCGACTGGCTAATCGCCCTATGGTAGTTGTCTCAGACGATGGCACTATTGCTCTTCTTGTGATGCTGATAATAATAGGGCAGGCAACCATCTCTTCCGTCCAAGCCAGCTGTCCTTAACATCCTACTGTGCTCTTCAGCAGCGCAGTATTCGTAAGTAGGCGGTGCGGTCGACGCCACAGTCAGCGCTGTCGTCCTTGTCGCTTCCGCGCATTTCTCGCCCAAAGAAGCTGCGTAGTTATTCGGCTGCAGATATTCCAGACCTGAGACGACGACGGCTTTGCCGCCCCAGCGCAATTTGTAGCGAGTTGCGCCGCGCCACGACAGCGTCGGATAACACAGCGCCTTGATGAAGATAGGCAGACAGTTCAGTTCTCGATACAGCCAGCAGGCCACGTACTCGAATTTACCAAAAGGCAGCGGACCATTCTGAAATGAAATACACAAATTCACAAGTTGCAGGTAGGAGTTTTAGTCGAGACCTCAAGGTCGGAGCTACGATGACCGTGAACTTTTTTAGCAGACGGCGTTAGCAAAGTGTTGCTCTACAAAAACTTTGGACGCCACCCATAACGCTGGAAGCAAAATGACACTTGAGCTACACGTCAAATGGCTAAATATGCACGGTCACCCAAGCTTGAAATGGATGCGAAAAGGAAGACCACCCCTTCTAGAATACGGCCTATTATCGTCGCGATCGAGCTGCTTCGTGCCTACTCAAGCCATTTATCAGATATAAAGTAATGAAAAGACTCGCAACAAACGACAAGATGAGCAGCTCGGTCCCCAGTGGCCCCAAAACAATCATCGTCAGTAGTGAGTGAATACAGCGAACAGACGCCAATCAACATTTAGTAGTCGATAAGCACTGCGTCCGCTCATCCGAAATAAAGATGATAGTAAGTAAGATACAGTAAGCAAGAAGAGGATCACGTCATACTTGAACAATCGAGAGTAGAACGTAATCCAGCAGCATCCAGATGAGTACGTGAATGAGGAAGAAGACGAGAGAATTCCATTGGAACAGCAGATTGACCGCCCAGGAGCAGAGCAAACCAATCACAAAACACTCCTGCAGCGGCTCCATTATCACCGTATAAGGCAGCATCGCAATGCGCAATTTGGCCCATCTGCAACATACGCAAACAACGCATTACGCACGATCCGTCATGATAGCCCAGTGGTTAGGGGGCGCAGCCGAGCGTAAAAAGGAGCTCGATTCCTTCCTTACCTGCAAATCCTATCCTGGAATTTGCTCACGTCCAGCACCGCTGAATTCTGCAAAGCTGGTTGACTGCTGATGGCCGTTTTCCAGCCCCTGTAATAACACGTTTTGCAAAAAATTGAGAGGTCCTATATGGGGCTATGCATAAGGGGGTGGCTATGCATGGGACATTTTATAATGTATTTGAGAGGTGCGCAGAGGCATATTTTTTAGGTCAAAAGCAGGTATTTTCGGGCATAATGGAGGTCAAACCAGGGTTATTCTAGTACAATACACACCCAAGCAGGCTTATAGGCATCTTAGCTTGGCGTGGGAGTGGCTATGGGTAGTTTGTGACCAGCTTATAGGTAGCTTCAGGTAATCTTCAGTATATATGGGGCTATGCATATGGCTATGCACCGGTAAATACGATGTACGAGTTGAGTAGACGCACTTGTTGGCGAGAGCGTAGCCGACGAAGAAGTCTTCAGCCATGTACATGCCGAAGGCCTTCAGACCTCCCACATCCTCCAGCGCAGGCTTACGCATCAGAGAACACATGCCAGTGGTGCATACGACGCCCAGAAAGTTAGCGCCCAGGTAAATGCGAGCATGACCAGTGCCGAAGTACACCTGTGAAGAAACACCAAGCAGATAAATGGCATCAATTATTTTGAACACGAAAAGGATTGTGCAAGATTGCACTCAGGCAATCAAGACTGGGAAATGACGACCGTACTTTTTCTAGAGTGGAGGAGAATCCCTTTCTGTCGCAGGTAAAAGGCAGCTGGGTCACCAGGCCAACCTTCTCCGTCATAGCACACACCATCTCCATTACCGTGTCTTTGCGCACTGAAATAGTGGTAGTACGCACAGCATGTACGTACATGACGAATACATATACAAGGAACCATGGCATGTTCCATAGCGAAATGCACAAGCAGATGCTATCCAGTACAATACAATGAGAAAGTAGATCCTTCTTGTCTTACTTCGAATCCCTGAGTCGGCGATCACGAGCAAATCGTACTTGGCTGCAGTGTAGCCGGGCATAAGATTATTGATTTTCGGATTCACGCCCACGTAGTCGCCGCCTACAATAATTTTCTCGCAACTATTTGAGTACACAGTGCAGAAACAGGCAGGGAAAAGGTGGTTGGTGGCATACCGATGAATAACTGCGCATCGACTTTGGGGTATTTTTCCATCAGAGATCGCACGACCATGACTGCCGAATCTTGCGCATCGTGAACACAAAATAGAATCTCGTACTGAAACAAACGCAAAATTCGCAACGCTACACCGCATTACAAAGTTCCAGAATCGAAAGCCAAGTTGAGCAATGGTCAAAAGGGTGATAGCTATAGTCTGGCCAGTAAGAGTTGGCTGTGACATTCAAGGCGCGTAGCGTAAAATAGATTCACCAATTCGGATTTTTGTCCGTGCTTCGTGTACTCCTATTTAGCAGAAGTACATGCAAACTACACTAAACAGTACGACTTGAGTCCCATAGCCAACTCTCTGGCCAGACTATAAGAAGCTGCTTCTTTCTTTTCATACCGTTGGATAATCCAAAGTGAAGTATGTTTCGAGGTTACTGTAGAGGTTGGCGTCCACCCCCAGCAGTGGCTTGAGGATGCTGACGCCTGGCAGCGGCGTTTCCCTCGGACCCGACGCCAACTTACGATGCAATTTCCACTTCCTGCAACACATCATATCAGCAACATCAGTATTGGAGCATTCATACACATTATTATACGCAGTATTGCGTGATGTACGTACATATGTGCACCGTGCAATGCGTTGTTAATATCCATCGAAGCGACTATAAAACACAACAGGTATGCCGGCATGTATTATGATTATGTACACGCAAGAGAGGCAAAGTGCTCAATTTATTAGTCGACCCCCTTCATTCACACAGCGTCTTCCTTCCCCGGTCTCCTCTACAGACGCGTTGAATAATAGAGCTAGAGCATGTATGTCTCACTTTTGATTGCCTAACAACGGAGCTGTACAAACACAACAGTCAGCTAATGCCAGTCAGTCCAGTGCCGCATTGTGAATATAGCCGTCAATCGTGCGCCATGCGCTATTTTATCACGTCTTGTCCTATGCAACGAATAAGTACGTTACGTACAATGTATGTTGCATACGTAGCGAGTGCACAAGTCCCCACGCACAACGAAAGTCAGGTTGGCGACTGATATTGCTGCAATACGTAGTACTGCATTGCTTTGTGCGTGAACAGTTTGAGTTTACCTTACCATGCTTGCTTGCGACATTCTGCACGTTCAACGTACAGGTAACAAGTAACAGGTCAAGTGCAGTGCAACAGCAAGGAGCACCTTGGCAACACGAATTACATTTTATAGTAAACGTAGTAGGTAGGTACGTAGTTACACTGAGTGAGGATCGTGCAACAATTACATATAGCTGTAACCAAGTACAGTACGTGGCCACAGAGCTCCGATCCGCCCCAATTGACAACCCCCCAGAAAGTCAGTTTGCGCTTGTCGCTCGTTCAGTTCAACTCAACTTGTCGCTCTTCAAACCCCCAAACTGAAACTCAAAACTGCTCCCTCCCCGCACAAACAACCAGCCGACAAAAAGGTCACCTAATTTCACTGATGGCACTCAACAAAGTCAGTCACATATAGCACAACAGGTAGCAGAGCGTCCCGTCAATCGCAGCTCTGTAACCAGACACCCAATCTCACACAGACGAAAAGACCGCACTTTACTCATTGTACATACATACCATTACCATAGTGCAGCATAGCATAGCCGCCGCTGTCTGCTGACTGGAAGGGTGCACGTACTACGTGTACATACGCACATAAGTACGTACGTACGTATGTACATGCACGTATGACAAATAGCATAGCACCCGAGTTCTGTTCTTTGCACTGCGCCCAATCTTTTACGGCTACAGGCCCTTCCTTCTTCAAAGTTTCGGCGCTTTGTTACTGCCTCAACAATCAGACCTCCCAGGCAGATAATTCCTGAATGAGCTCAAAAAAAACCCAGAAGCCTTCAAACAAACTAGCAAGCGAAGCTGCCGATCGCTAATGTGCGGAGAAACAGTAGTGTGTACTCAAACAGTAGTGGGCAGCGCTACTTCAATTTGTAAAATCAAATTCAAACCTAAACTATTCCTTGAAGATTGTACTGAAAACTACGAACCGACATTACGCGTGATTGTCAACCCCCCGAATAATACTACATCAGAGAAGATATTTGTTTTTCACACTGTTTCTTGCAGTAGAAGGCGGAAAACCGGCTCTACCATGATGCCATGTTCCCGTACGTGCTTCTGCGGCGCAGTCAGCAATTTATTATTCGTAAATTCTAGCACGTACAAACCCGGCGGTTAGTAACACATGGTGATATCGTATCGTCATGTCATAACCTGACATAAAAGCACATGCAGTTTGCCGAAAACAGAGCTGGCAATTTGTGCCAGGCCAGGCCATAATGTACGCATCCTGTGTGTGTGAAGTTTACGTACACGTACCTACATAACGTAGACGAAGTTGCCCCAAGCGATAGGCTACACAAACATTGGCCACCTGGACCAGGTTGGAATGAGCAAAACAGTCCCCCACGCATTTTCTACGTTATTACCCAAAGTATGAGTGAATAACATACGAATACGTAACATGACACAAACAGGAAGGGGAAAATGAGCAATAAGCAGCGCGAGCGCCTATTTTTTCCTTGAACTGTGGTTCATTATTACTTGGAAACGGGGCAGGTGAGATTCTAGCTGCAGTGCCACGCAATACCGTTATCAGCATGTATACTGTTTCAAATTTGCCTTCAACTACGGTACGTAATAAAGGTCAGGTGATCCTTACGAACTGTGAAAACAATACCGACTCAATTATTGTGAAAACTGAACGATCGTTAGATCAATATGATTTCTCTTGCTTCCATTCAGTCGACCCTCTTTTACAACATCCTATCGTGTAGTACACATACGTGTGTACGAGTTCAATGTCGTAATGATAAGCGAATGATGAACGGCCATTATTGACCAAATACATACAGAGTACCCTGAATATCTCTAAATGTACTATGCATCAAACATATTGGTGAGAATTGCAAGGTCGTATCGAACGCATGTGCACATGAAATTCATATGCAAACGAAAACGTGCAAAGCGAAGTCAAAATACCGCAGCACCCACCGTTGTGGCAATAACAAAATTGCAAAACAAGTGTTGCGCATTGCATATTTGAAATATTTCGCGAAGAAACCTGAATTTTCATGACTCAAGTACGCCGCAGTCTGCCTGCCGTGAACAGGCACACGTAGGCGATTAGGTGAATAATCAGTCACATACAATGCAAAACTGTTTCTATAGGACTTTTAGCGCACGTTTTGCGGTGAAATAAGCGCATTCCTTGCTAATTTGGGCATTGCTGCGCTCCGTCCACGGACGGGGTTTGCCGGGTGTCTACGGACAGGCGGACGCCTGGGATTACGAAGGGGGTTAAAAATGAACTATGGGATCCGCTTGTCTTACAACATGCGCATACTGCTGACGATAGCACAAGTGTTTTTCTATTTACAGCAAATGCGATACCGAAACATGGGGCCTAAACTCAAAACTCATTACCAGAATAAAAAACCGCAAACGCCTTTCGCCTCTCGCACAAATACATTCATATGCATTGATGATGGTAACTACCAGGTTGAAACTACCATCTGTACACATGCGATGCTCGTAGTGTTGTGGGATCCAGCGCATGTTTTCTACCACGAAAACGTGTATCATCAAATTTATAAACAGCATGACGGCTAATGTCGCGTTCAGATAACGGACGTCTCCGACGCAAACGCTCAAGGCGAACGTACGCCCGAGAAGCTATGGGCAGCCACGGACAATTTCGAGCGTTGGACGTTTACGTTGGTGTTTATGTGAACGCGGCATTATTTACAACGAAACGATGCCAATATCTTCTCGATAGCCCGTCCGCATTTTAGCAAACATGGCCGTTTCGTTGTGAATATCGACATGCCTTGACAGATACGCGTTCACTTACCCGCAACAAATGGCTAGAACATGTAGGAACCACAATATTCCTTCGAGTAACAAGATTCCAAAGGCGATCCAGACAAGGAGGAGATCGATTTGGAAATAGAACAGAATATCGGCCATCGGCTAAAAGCTGTATCCGTCTTCCTCCGCTGGGCTCCACCGCCCTCTTTTGCCATCAGACACCACTGACACACGACCAACCAGCTTCTCTTCTTCAGCTCACAAAACGTCCAACAATTTCACAAATATACGTTGTAAACTGGGCCAGATAAAGGTTCAGAAGCAGTTTCCGTCCATATTTTCACTGAGGGCGTCGAAATAAGAAGACTTATCAACGCGGTTTACGGCTGTGTTTTGCCAGACAAATGCCAGATTACCGGCAAAACAACGAATATTTATCCTTTTTTGATGACTCACAAACAAGGTCGGCGTTGCTTGACGCGAGAAGTTGGAGTAAATTAGTCAAAAAGCGACGGAAGAATATTATTTCAAAAAATAAATACAGCTCTACCATTGCATGGACATCTGTGCAAATGTTGAACCGAGTGGAACACAACACGTATTATACGTACCTCCTAAAGGCGGGACCTCCTAAAGGCGGGCACGGGCAGGGGCCCGGGCACCCGACACACCTCCTAAAGGCGGGCATGGCGGGCATGGGGAAAATCCTATAATACCCGACAATTCAGCATTCAAAAGCGAATGCAATAGGTTAACACAATGTATTCAATGCTTACGCAGCCAAAGAAAGTGTTAAATTCACGCTATTCCTTGTACAACATGAAATAGGGGAGGGCATGGGCAACAATTGGCAGTGAGAGAGAGGACTGTTCAATTTTTGAGCATTTGCAGACTGTGGAAAGTGGTTACCAGATGTGCACTAGGCTTGCCAGGTCTAAAAATTGATTGCCAGATGTGCAACAGGGTTCCACATCTGCGATAGGGTGCCAGGTGTGCAAATTTTGCCAAAAGTGCAAAATCATTGTCAAAGCAAAATCGTTGCCACATGTGCAACTGTTGCCAGTTATGCAACAGGGTTGCCAGATCTGTAAAAAGGGTTACCATAGATACAGTTGGGTAGGGTACAGTGGAGCAAATACCATATTTACTTGTGCATAGCCCCATGCAAAAACTGAGGTCCTATATGAGGCTCTGCACCAGTAACTATGATATTTGCTCCACTGTACCCTACCCCACTGTATTTATGGCAACCCTTTTACAGATCTGGCAATCCTGTTGCATAACTGGCAACAGTTGCTCATGTGGCAACGATTTTGCTCTGACAATGATTTTGCACTTTTGGCAAAATTTGCACACCTGGCAACCCTATCGCAGATGTGGCAACCCTGTTGCACATCTGGCAATCAATTTTTAGAGCTGGCAAGCCTAGTCCACATCTGGTAACCACTTTCCACAGTCTGCAAATGCTCAAAAATTGAACAGTCCTCTCTCACTGCCAATTGTTGCCCATGCCCTCCTTTTTAAAATTTCATTTTGAGTAATTATTTCATGTTGTACAATGATTAGCCTGAATTTGACACTTCCGTTGGCTGCGTAAGCTTTGAATACATTGTGTGAACCCATTGTATTCGCTTCAGAATGGTGAATTGTCGAGTATTATAGGATTTTCCCCATGCCCGCCATGCCCGCCTTTAGGAGGGTTGTCGGGTGCCCGGGCCTCTGCCCGTGCCCGCCTTTAGGAGGGCCCCTTTTCTCCTCCATCGGCTCCATCCAATCCAATCCAATCCAGCTCCAATATCCGTCCAGCGGTATGTATGTACGATGTGGAATGAGTGAGCAGGCGCATTCCTGCAACCTGAAACAAGAAGATTATGGCCTGAAATCTAGCGAAAAGGGCAAGAGATTTGTGTGTGAAGCTGTTTTGCGACAGAAATAACAGGTTGCCGCCATAAAATGAAAAATAATATGCAAACTTGTGTTGTTATTCCAGCAGCATGTATTGTGTCTATGTTAGTGTTTGTTTGTTGTGTATGATGCAATTGTCTGTGTTTCTGTTGAAGGCTGAAGTGATAGGACGATGGAGTGTTTGGCTGCAAATATCGGCCTCAGTTTGTTAGGCGCGGTATTGTCTGCGAAAATGATTCGGGAATTCTTCCCTCTTTTTCTTCAGCGGAACCTCTTTGGATATGATCAATGCAAAGCGGACAGGAAGACAATGTGCGGCAGTCATAACATTTGCACCGTACGTACGTAATGTACCCTACACTGTGTCCATGGACATCTTATGTGATGAGTTATGTCAGGATCCTGTTGGTTATGTCCAATAATAATGTAATAATTCATTTGTCCATGGCACTGTGTACGTACGTACGCATTGCGTAAGATTATTGTGACGTAGCCTACTTTTAGACCTGAACCAATGGGTGTCGTAACAGCTACCGTATACCTTGTGATCATGTTCCTGTTTATTCCCGTACCTTTTTATGGTTGGGCAACAGACGAAGACCCTTCGTTTCCTTATCATAACGTACGTACGGTACTGTATTCGCATTTTTGTGCGCATACTTCATAGGTCGTGCCTATATTCCTCTATAATCTTTCAACTTTCGAGTGATCCTTGTACATCACGTGGGTGGCAAAAAATTTTGGAAGACTGAACTCTCCACTATATTTTTTGACTCTTGATAATCATGCCATCTGTTTTGCAGTTTGTGGAATTTCTTTCTGCGCTTATCTCCATTTGCTGCATGATCTTTCTGGGTTTTGCGGATGACGTGCTGGACTTGCGTTGGCGTCACAAGCTCTGGTTCCCCACTCTGGCTTCCTTGCCTCTGCTCATGGTGTACGGAGTCAACTTCAATTCGACGACTATTGTGATCCCTTCAGTGCTAGTCCATATCTGGGAAAAGCAATCGATATCGGTGAGCAAGAATGAATAACAGTAATGTAAGAATAGATGATATCAATCGATTAGTAGTTGTTCGATTATCCAAACAACTGCCTGTCTCCATGTGGCAGGTCTACATATGATAAAAGTGTTTGAAGAGATCAGCACCTCCTGTGAGTGGTAGGGTGCATAAATCATGGCATTTTGTTTGTTTTTTCGCGCAGGTTTCCCCTCTCCCACTATGTGTACATGGGTATGCTGGCCTGTGTTTTCCCACGAACGCGATCAAAATTTTGGCGGGTGCCCGTGGTTTGGAAGCTGGTCAAAGTCTCATCATTGCTATCTCTGTCATAATTTTCCACGTGACCCAACCTTTTGTAAGTTCTCTTCGTTCCCCACTTTCGATTGGAACTTCATGGCACTGCTGGTCTCTACGCAAGCATCTGTAACAAGAAGGAGGAATGATTCCTACTTTCTAGGCTTGGAAGGTCAATCTACCTATCCTATTGTTTTCGCTTTATCTGCTCTTGCCGTATATCTG
>JASAMW010005634.1:0-20971 GCA_030247985.1 Epsilonema sp. ZAB3_2 | reverse complement strand
CATGGGGGTGGTTGGGGGTTGGGGGAGGAAAGGGAGATTTGAATGGGGGGGGGGATGGCCTCCGAACTCGCCCTGCCCCGCTTCAGGTGGGAATCGAACTCGCTGCGGTTTGTGTTTTGTGTCTTGAAAACTTACCACTGAGCCATGAGGGTGGTTGGGGAGGAAAAGGGGGATTTGAATGGGGAATGGTTCGACTTCGCCCTGCCCCGATTCAGGTGGGAATCGAACTCACTCCGGCTTGTGTCCTGAAAACATTCCACTGAGCCATGGGGGTGGGGGAGGAAAAGGAGGGATTTGAATGGGGGAATGGCCTCCGACTTCGCCCTGCCCCGCTTCAGGTGGGAATCGAATTCGTCCCGGTTTGTGTTTTGTGTCCTGAAAACTTGCCACTGAGCCATGGGGGTGGTTGGGGATTGGGGAGGAAAAGGGGGATTTGAACGGGGTAATGGTTTCTGACTTCGCCCTGCCCCGCTTCAGGTGGGAATCGAACTCGCTCCGGCTTGTGTCCTGAAAAGATTCCACTGAGCCATGAGGGTGGTTGGGGATGGGGGAGGAAATGGGGGGATTTGAATGGGGGAATGGCCTCCGACTTCGCCCTGCCCCGCTTCAGGTGGGAATCAAACTCGCTATGGTTTGTGTATTTGTGTCGTGAAAACATACCACTGAGGTATGGGGGTGGTTGGTGATGGGGGAGGAAAAAAGGTGATGTGAACGGGGAATGGTTTCGACCTTGTCATGCCACACTTTAGGTGGGCATCGAACTCGCTTCGACTCGATTGTGTCCTGAAAACTTGCCACTGAGCCATGAGGGTTCTACATTCCTGACTAGCGTGGGAATCGAACCCGGGGCGGCGCGCCCAACCACTGAGCCACGGGGACTGTGAATGAAAAGTTGTTATTTTCAGGTTTTTGAAGAGATTACTCCTGGTTCACGGCCACTGGTGCTATGATAGATTGGCGAGGATAGTGCTCTACTTTTTCTACAAGAACGCTGTAAGAAAGAACACTGCAAACAAACGCCAGTTTTTGTAGCACGGGGCAAATCGGGCATTATCAAGGAATTTTTTGTTCCGTGGTTATCTCCAGTCGTGTGACGTTTTTTGTTCATGTAGGGTACTGTGGGGTAAACCCGGCCCCCAAAAAAAGCTCCTTTGAGCTTGCTGTTTCAGCAAATGATGAACCAACTAGCTCATTGGAAAGAGGAGAGTTCAAGGAATAGATCGTGTAGTATTTATCTCAATTGGTCCATTGGTTGCTGAGATATGCAGCCCTGAAGCTTATGTGGTCGGATTTTCTCATGGCCGGGTTTACCCCACGGTACCCTATCTTTTTAATTTTTTTCTTTTCTTTCAGCTCTTTGTATTCCTTCTCTTCTGGTACCAAATCTTCTGTGGTTTCACTGCTCAAAACGTAGCCGATCCGTGGTATCTGACCCTGTACAATCTGGTATTTACCAGTTTGCCACCGCTGCTGGTTGGTATTTTTGATCAGTCGGCGAAAGATCATTTGTTGATGGATCAGCCGAAGCTGTACACGGTGGGTCGACTTGGAAAGGTGAGGTTTCAAGAAATTTAGAAGATAGATTCTATGGATTACTCAGTGGTTGTGTAAGCTAGCGCAAGGTGTTTGTTGTTGTTTAGCTCTACAAATCCTACTCGTTTTGGGTGAACATGGCTGATGCTACGTGGCAAAGCTTGGTGATCTTCTACGTTGCCTACTGGGTACGGGAAATTCTTGATTGACTAGCGCTTCGATATCGTATGGTCGCAAAGTCCGTAGATATGGTTGAATTAGAGATGGGCCGAGACTGGATTGTTGCTGAAAACGAGACCGAGACCGAGACAGAATTTTTTCCGAGACCGAGACCGAGATTAGGGAATTTTGTCGAGACCGAGACCGAAACTGAGACTATTATCTGTGTAAATTGATTGAGGACTGCGTTGTAGAGCGCTTCTCTGGAAATGCACCATACGCACCTTTTTTATGGTCCAGAAGCTGTTTTCCAAACATATTGAGACTTCCGCATTACGTTGCTGACCAGTTTAAAATTTAACCCCTCCTGTATGCTGAGATATGGCGCTGGTAGGCCCAAATTGCCCCCTTTGTGCCAGCCACTTTTTTCAAAAGTTCTTAACATCATTCTACTCCATTTTCTTCGCTGATTTCGGTTTTGGGCATGCCCCTTCGATATTTTGATGAATACACCACCAAAATTGACGAAAATGATCAAATTAGCCAAAATTACCCTTTTTTGGTCTATATCATGCCATATTCATCAAAATATCGGAGGGGCATGCTAGTATAATATAGGTTCGACCTGAACTCGAACTCGAACTCGAAAAAACCTTAATTTTTTAGTGAACCTGAACTCGAACTTGAACTCAAATGGGAAATTTTTGAGAACCTGAACTTGAACTCGAACTCAAATTCATCAAGAAAATTAATTAAGGTTCTCAGAATTAAGGGTCAATTAAGGTTCAATAAGGTTTTATTGAGGTCTATTCAAGTTTTTTGTGTGCCTATGGAAATATTGTAAGAAAAATCACCACCCTTCAGCTATAAATTGAAGCCAGAAAGGTCAAATTGGCACCTTGGGCATACAAAAGTAATGAAAAATTGAAAAGTGATGAACAAAGTGCTGGCCAAGAAGCATTTTTCCAATTTCCACATGTAAATTTTGTATGAAAAATTGAACCTGAACACGAACTTGAACTCGAAAAAACCCTAATTTTTAGTGAACCTGAACTCGAACTCGAACTCAAATTGAAATGCTGAACCTGAACTCGAACTTGAACTCGAATTGTCTAAAATTTTGAACCTATATTATACTAGGGCATGCCCCAAACCGAAATCTGCGAAAAAAATGGAGTAGAATGATGTTAAGAACTTTTGGAAAAAGTGGCTGGCACAAAGGGGGCATTTGGGCCTTCCAGCAGCCATATCTCAGCATACAGGAGGGGTTAAATTTTAAACTGGTCAGCAACGTAATGCGGAAGTCTCAACATGTTTGGAAAACAGCTTCTGGACCATAAAAAAAGGTGCGTATGGTGCATTTCCAGAGAAGCGCTCTACAATGCAGTCTTCAATCAATTTACACAGAGAGTAAGTATTGGCAAGAGCCCATACCGTTAGAGAGTGCGACACAAGGATTTAGTACTGAGAAATAGGGCAGCAAAGCTTATCGGCTGACTGTCACAGCTTCCAATAGGGCTACAGATTCGAAACTTAGCTCACGCAAATGCTGAGAGTCTCAGCTTTTACACGGTGCAAAAATTATTCAGATCCGACCACGGCAAGTGGTCAAAACTTTTGATTTTTTGAAGCCGGGTTTTGCCTGCAATACGCGCCCCCAAAAAACAAAGCTGTGACCGCCGGCTCCGCAATTGCGATCCAGCAGTCGCAGCGGTGTCGCTTCCACCAGCAAACTTATCGCGGACTAGTGGCTACGCAATTGCGATCCAGCAAACTTATCGCGGACTACTATGCACTCAGATAGAAAGGAGAATAATGTTGTAGAGCGCTTCTCTGGAAAAGCACCTTAGGTACCTTTGTTTTGTTCCAGAATCCATTTTTCAGACATATTGGGACTTCCGCATCACTTTCCAGGCCGCCGTTCCATTGAGAATCTCCTGAAAATTCAGAAATCGGGTGGTAGGCCCTTTTGTTGCCCCCTTTGTGCGAAGCAGTTTTCCTGAACAATCTTACCATCGTTCGACGTCTCTTGATTCAAGGAATTCCGTTCTGGCCATGCCCCTTCGATATTTCGAAATAAATATATTGAATTCGTCGATGAGAAAATTGCGAGTTCCTTTTTTGTTTTTCCTTTGTTTTTTTCTTTTTCTCTTGCACGCGACGGAGCACGTACTCCTAGAGCGCAGCGAAGCTGGAGCGCGCGCTCTAGGAGTACGTGCTCCATCGCATGCGGGTCCGCCAAAAACGGAAGAAAAAGAAAAGGAACTCGCAATTTTCTCATCGACGAATTCAATATATTTATTTCGAAATATCGAAGGGGCATGGCCAGAACGGAATTCCTTGAATCAAGAGACGTCGAACGATGGTAAGATTGTTCAGGAAAACTGCTTCGCACAAAGGGGGCAACAAAAGGGCCTACCACCCGATTTCTGAATTTTCAGGAGATTCTCAATGGAACGGCGGCCTGGAAAGTGAAGCGGAAGCCTCAACACGCACGAAAATCGGATGCTGCATCATCAACAAGGTGTCTAAGGTACATTTCCAGAGAAGCACTCTACAACATTATTCTCCTTTCTATCTGAGTGCATAGTAGTGGAGCCGCAATTGCGTGCCACCGCTGTGACTGCTGGATCGCAATTGCGGGGCCGGCGGTCACAGCTTTGTTTTTCGGGGGCGCGTATTTCGCGCATAACCCGGCTTCAAAGAATCAAAAGTTTTGACCACTTGCCGTGGTCGGATCTGAATAATTTTTGCACCGTGAAAAAGCTGAGACTTTCAGCATTTGCGTGAGCTAAGTTTCGAATCTGTAGCCCTATTGGAAGCTGTGACAGTCAACCGATAAGCTTTGCTGCCCTATTTCTCAGTACTAAAGCCTTGTGTCGTACTCTCTAACGGTATGGGCTCTTGGTATTGGTAAAAAACTCATGGAATTTCGTTTGTATTTTTTCGGATGGTCGTTTTCTATGAAAATTTTGATGGCGAAAACAGTAGCGAATAGGTGCTTCACTTCTATTTTCTACATTACATGGTTAAAATCGCCCCGCAGGGAAAATTTTTTCATGATAGGCAGGCAGCTAACATCTCAGCAGAAATGCATGAAAATTGCTTGTGAAAGCACAATTTCAATCTTCTCGGTCTCGGCTAAAATAGGCCCTAAAAGTTGCGAGACCGAAACCGAGACCGAGATTTTGAAAATTCTAAAGTCGAGACCGAGACCGAGATCGTCAAAAATGACCGAGATTTCCGAGACCGAGACCGAGACCGAGAGTCACGGCCCATCTCTAGTTGAAATAAGGAAAAGGGTCAAAAAGGTTCTTCTTCAGTTGAGACCTCGCCTTTTCAGCGTAAAAAAGACACTTTTTCTGGCGTTCTCGCAAAGGTGTCGGCAAAAATTTACACTTGAGAAGCGAACAGAAATAACACCTTCTTTTACGCCGTTCTTATTTCAACCACATCTCTTTCGGATAGCTATGTTCTTTCTGTGTTTGTCGTTTTCTGTAGGGTGCGATGGGGCAAACCCGGCCACCTAATACTGAACTGAAGGCTCTTCTTTCTGCGTGGGTGGCCGCGTTTACCCCACCAACAAACCCGGCCAGGTTTATCCCGTACTACCCTACTCTTTTTGTGTTGGGTGCGATGGGGTAAACCCAGCGACCTACTAAACTGAAGACAGTTCTTTTTGCGTGGGTGGTCGGATTTACCCAAGGAGCAATAAGTAGCTTCTTGGGTTTACCCCACCAACAAACCCGGTCGGGGTTATCCCCTAGTGCCCTGTTCATTTTTAGACCTATCAGGACTCTGACACGGGTTTATGGATGTTCGGCTTCACAGTTTTCTCGTGTGTCGTCTTCGTCAACACAGCGCATATCGCCGTCGAAACTAAATCTTGGGTAATGCCTTGTTTCTTATTTATTTTATCCATTTTGTTGTTCAAGGTCGATCATTGTCACATTTGGTGGATTATGGCCTAATGTTTCAAAAGGGTTATATTCGACTCGTACATTTCGTTTTATGTGTTCGAATTCCCCCAATCCCGAGTTGACCAAAATTAACAAGTGTTTTAAACTGGTATACTGTGCGTTCGTATGCCATGCCACAAAACCACCTAATGCTTCAAGGTTTTTTTAAAGAAATCAGTCATCCATCGAAAGCAGTATAGCCTCGTCCTCGGAGAACATTAAAATTTATGTCGTGCTAACTATCTTTGTTCCTTACGGGCGCCAATTTTTCCCAGTATTGTATTCTGTTCAGTGTCATACATACAGTACGTACACATGCTGTAACGCGTTCGTTTGCCGTAGCAGAAAATTCCCAAATGTTTCAAAGATTTATAAAAGAAATCAGTCGTTTATCGAAGCAGTTTGATCTTTTCGTTCATTTTCAGTAGGCATAAATGCTTTATGATTTTTGGTTTCTTTCTACCTTTCAGACGTGGCCGATTTTCGCCAGTATCTGCTGAGTATCGTACATGCGTCGCCTACATGCTGTAATTTTGCCATGCCATAAAACGACCTAATGTTTCAAAGGTTTATATAAGAAATCAGTTTTCAATCGAAAGCAGTTCAACAGCAGCAGTTCTACCTTACAGACGTGGCCGATATTCGCCAATATTCTACTGAGTGTCATACGTACGGATATGGATATAAATAATTTATGCTTTTTGCTTTCTTTCTACATTACAGACGTGGCCGATCTTCGCCAGTATTCTGCTGAGTATCGTGCTGTACTACGCGTTCGCACTGATCTACAACTCGATCGTGGACCCGGATTTCCAGGTGCCGGATTCGCCCAATGGCGTCGCTCAAACGATGATGTCGGGCGCCTGCTATTGGCTGGTTCTCGCCTTCGTCACCTTTCTCGCCCTTCTGCCGAGGTAGGGTACCGTGGGGTAAATCGGGACACCCGAGATAGGGTACCGTGGGGTAAATCCGGCCACCTAAGTTTCAGGGCTGAATATCTCAGCAACCAATGGACTGATTGAGGCAAATATGGTATCAGTTGATTCCTTGAATTCTCCGCTTTCATATGAGCTATCTGGCTTTCCAATGAGCTTTCAAATGAGCTATTGGCTATGGCCGGATTCGCCCAATGGCGTCGCCCAGGCGATGATGTTGGGCGCCTGCTATTGGCTGGTTCTCGCCTTCGTCACCTTCCTCGTCCTTTTGCCGAGGTAGGGTAGCATGGGGTAAATCCGGCCACCTAACTTTCAGGGCTGAATATCTCAGCAACCGATGGATCGATTGAGACAAATATGATATCAATCGATTCCTTGAACTCTCCTATTTCGAATAGGCTATTTGCTTCATCGTTTGTTGAAACAGAAAGTTCAATGGAGCGAAGGTGGCCCGGGTTTACAACATGGCCGGGTTTACCCCACAGTATCCTGTAAATCAGTTGCGTTCGGGGGCTTGTAGGATTTGATCCCCGCCTCCCGTTACCAGAAGTTGCGCCATCTACCACTGAGCCACGGAGGTGGCGGTGGGATTTCTCTGAATTTCCCCATTTGTATATGCGTTTAGGTTGACGGTGCGGATCGTGGCGAATAGTCTGCAACCTGACGAAGTGCTGCTGGCTCGTTTGAAGGAGAGGGAGCGGAAGCGAAGAGAGAAAGACGGGGGGAAACATCGGCGGCATTCCTCGCAGGAAAAGCAATCGGTTTTGGTGGCATGGTGGAGCAGAAGAAAGAAAAAGGTCTGTATAAAAATATGGTATGGGTGAACTGGGAAAGTTGATGTTTCAGTATGAGTTAGTTTGCAGAAGAGTCCATAAAATTCGCGCTTTTCCAGTGTCAGTCCAATCGACGCTGGTCCCATCGTGATGTTCATTGTTCAGGCACAAGTTGTGTTCCATTAAACCTGGTCCCGAAGCGAACGAAGACGCGTAGTAACGTATTTACGGTACGTTACGTTACGTACGTAGTAAAAACGAAGACGACGACGCGCGCGTTGCGGTTCGTTCGGAAACCATGTTTTATGGAACAACTTGTGCCTGATCATCTTGATGGGACCAGCAGCGTCGATTACCCCCTTTCCCTTGACCAGCCTGATTGTTCAGCAGCTGTGCAATCTTGTCCCCATTCATTGGCACCACATTCTGTAACACCAACCATACGTATAGCCATTACATAGCCATTAGCTAGCAACATAGATGGCCACTGATAAATTATTGCCTGATTGTGGTTTCTTGCATTTACTTACTGTCTGACCTCATGTAGCCTATTGCAGGAAAAAGTTGATCATCTTTCTCTTTCAATCGTTCTGCATTCGTGTTATTTCAAGGTTGCTATCGAGAAACAAGCGACGGTAGCGAGCGCCAAATCTGCAGCCTCGCTGTACAGTCAGAATCCTACCGTGTCTGGTACTACCGGTACTGCTGCTGCGGGTGTGTACAGAACTGTGCCCGCGCCGTCGAATTTATCCGTCTTTTCAACTGATCAGCACAAAATGACACCAGATCAACACCAACAGGGAGCCACAACGACGATGATTACTGTGTCACCTCCGCCTCAAAAGCCATAATCGAGAGGAAATTTGCCAGATGTGCCAGCAGGGAATCGAACCCTGGACCTCTCGCGTTCCAGGCGAGCACCTTTACCGTTTGATTGCACACCCGGATGACCTCAGTCACACAACTTCCCTGTTTAGATAATAGAGCACATATGTGCATTGTATGCATGTATTCTACAGGGTGGTTTTTTTCTCCTTTACGATTTTGATTGCCAATTTCAACGGGTTACCCCGCATCGATTTCGCTCAAATTTTGCCCATATATTCGCGAAAGTTTGCCATTTACTTGGTAAAAATTTCGAGTTGAAATACTGCACTGGCAGTGAGAAATACAGCAGAGAAAATGAGATCACAATTTTTCAACATTTTCACCATTATTTTTGACTACTGCTACAATTCTTCCATCAAAATATCGGAAAACATGGCAAATGGCAATACTGCTGCATTTTTTCGAATGGTAATCGGCTTTGGATTGTCTTGTCTTTGTAAACCTTTTTTTCCTTCTTTCCACCCCCAGAAAGAATTCGGGAGTCATCAAATCTGGTGATTATGGCTCATCAGCTGATGATGCAGCACTGATGAGGCGCGAACAACACCGATGAGAAAGGAGACAATCTCCAAGCAATGCCACCAACACTGTCAATGTGTTTGTCCGTTTTAGGGCTTAGGTTTCATATTTCTGAAACTATGCTGCTCTTAGGAAAGAGCCGTTGGTCTCCAAAAAGAGTTTTTCAATCAGCAGTAAAAGTGGGTAGAAAAAGCTCGAAAATTGCATGTTTGGAAGGAAGGGGATAATTCTCACTTCCAGTGCAGAATTTTAACTCGAAATTTTTACCAAGTAAATGGCAAACGCTCGCGAATATATGGGCAAAATTTGAGCAAAATCGGTGCAGGGTAACCCGTTGAAATTTTCAATCAAAATCGTAAAGGAGAAAAAACCACCCTGTACAATAAATAATAAATAGGCAAGACAGCTTTATTGAAGGATGAACAACAGATTTACACAGATTCTTCTGCCTATGTGCATTCGTTCCAAAAGGCAATATGCTGTACTGTATGTACAGAGTGTCCCAAAATAAACCGGCCACCTTTCCGTGCATGTAACTCTTGAACGACACTTGAGATTTTCATGCGGTTTTTTTTCTTTTGTAGCCAAGGATTCAACTGAGATCTGTACAAAATTTCAGCTATTTAGTCCACATATTGTACTTCGAAAATTACGACGGTTTGAATCTCGAAGTTCAAAATCGACGTTTTCCTTCAGTATGGAGAAAAATCTCGGTCTTAATTTTTCAACATACCCTGTTCCATGCATTTGCTATGGTTGAATTGGGGTTACTGCATGAGATTCACATTTCCTAGCATTTTGGGACATCTTTTTCATTGCGAGACTAATTATATCTTGGACCCATGCACAAAAGACCACTAAATCGGCACTACCAAGTTTAGAAAAAACCCCCTCGTTTTTGACTGCCGGAGTAAGAAGGTGTTTGAGCACCTTCCACTCGGGTCTCTAGGGAAAATTTCTGTACAGATCTCAGTTTGAATCCTGGCTACAAAAAAAGAAAACCGCATGAAAATTTCAAGTGTCGTTCCAGAGTTACATGCCGGGAAAGGTGGCCGGTTTATTTGGGAGACCCTGTATGTGATAAGAATTTGTATGTGCCAGTACGTGCGTAGCTGCCAAATGCCATAGATGCCTGCTTGTGATTTGTTTTCCGGCCATAAGTTTCTCAGTGCCTTATTGGCTGTGGTGTGAATTGCTTGTGTTTATGTTTGTTTGTTTTGTTTTCATCTGTGATTTGATTGTACGCGTGCCTAATGATTATAGGTTTACCATGAGCGAGCGATATGATTTGCTTTTCATGAGTGTTTTCTTTCACATTGAAACTGAGAATTTTGTATGCTTGACTTTTCACTTTTCTGCCGTATAATACACAATTCCTTCCTTCTCTGCTAATTAATATAATTGAGCAACTCTTGGATTTCCTCAACAGCTACCTATCCTTTACTCCAAAATCCTCGGGCATACATATCAGACACAGAATAAAGTGCAAGGAACAATTTGATCCTCTCACCTCTTTCTCTCCCGTGTGCGGCGCCCTGAGCTGAGCATCGTAGAGCTCTCCGTCGCCGGCGAGTGCTGATGTTCCGCCGTGGTGCAAAAATTGTCGCCACCAGGCACTAAAGAATCGGCAGTAGGGAAGGAAGCCTCCTGAAGACCTCGTGGTACTCGCCTGAAAAACAAAAGTAAATAACCCATGATGTGGTTTTCGTCAAAAAATTGAGTTTTCTTTGGCTGTACCCGTGATAGGAAAGAAAGAGCAAGCTGTCTCTTTAATTGTAGGCCAATAATGGTTCATTCACATTCGAAAAGAAGTTCGCTCGGCGTATGCCCGGCACCTCAAATGTTTCCGATGTGAATGAGCAATCCTTGGGCCTCAAGATATGTAGAATCGAAAAAAGAACCAGTACCACCAATGCGCTTGAACCAGTTCCTTCCTTGTCGGAGCGTCGAAACATCCTAATCTTTTACCTCCATAGATTTTTAGAAACGAATAGTTACCGTATGCGTTCTCTTCATCCCTGGATGGGAGAGAACAGCTTTTAAAGCACGAACAACAATAAAATCACGAAGGAATTGTGTTGCATTGAATTGCACGGCAGGAACAAGTGAAAAGTCACAGCATACACAACATTCTCAGTTTCAATGTGACAACGACAAACACTCATGAGTAAAATTGCAAATCGATATCGCTCGCTCATGGTAAACCTCAGATCATTATGCACGCGTACAATCAAATCACAGATGAAAACAAACAAACAAACATAAACAGCAAGCAATTCCACACCACAGCCAATAAGGCACTGAGTAAACTTATGGCCGGAAAACAAATCACAAGCAGGCATCTATGGCATTTGGCAGCTACGTACGTACTGCGCATACAAATTCTTATCACATACAGGGTGTCCCAAATAAACCGGCCACCTTTCCGTGCATGTAACTCTGGAACGACACTTGAAATTTTCATGCGGTTTTTTATTTTGTAGCCAGGATTCAACTGAGATCTGTACAAAATTTTAGCTTCGTCAACCCAGTGGAAGGTGCTCAAACACCTTCTTACTCAGGCAGTCAAAAACGATGGTTTTTCTAACTGGTAGTGCCGATTTAGTGGTCTTTTGTGCATGGGCTCTAAGATATAATTAGTCTCGCAATGAAAAAGATGCTCCTAAGATGCTAGGAAATGTGAATCTCATGCAGTAACCCCATTTCATCCATAGCAAATGCTTGGAAATGGGTATGTTGAAAAATTAATACATAGATTTTTCTCCATACTGAAGGAAAACGTCGATTTTGAACTTCGAAATCAAACCGTCGTAATTTTCGAAGTACAATATGTGGACTAAATAGCTGAAATTTTGTACAGATCTCAGTTGAATCCTTGGCTACAAAAGAAAAAAAACCGTATGAAAATCTCAAGTGCTGGTTTAAGAGTTACATGCACGGAAAGGTGGCCGGTTTATTTGGGTAGACTCTGTATATACAGTATAGCATATTGCCTTTTGGAACGAATGCACATAGGCAGAAGAATCTGTGTAAATCTGTTGTTCATCCTTCAATAAAGCTGTCTTGCCTATTTATTATTTATTGTACAGGGTGGTTTTTTTCTCCCTTTAAGATTTTTGATTGAAAATTTCAACGGGTTACCCTGCACCTGATTTTGCTCAAATTTTGCCCATATATTCGCGAGCGTTTGCCATTTACTTGGTAAAAATTTCAAGTTAAAATCTCTGCACTGGAAGTGAGAATTATCCCCTTCCTTCCCAAAACATGCAATTTTTGAAGCTTCTTCTACCCACTTTTACTGCTGATTGAAAAACTCTTTTTGGAGACCAACGGCTCTTTCCTAAGAGCAGCATAGTTTCAGAAATATGAAACCTAAGCCCTAAAACGGACAAACACATTGACAGTGTTGGTGGCATTGCTTGGAGATTGTCTCCTTTCTCATCGGTGTTGTTCGCGCCTCATCAGTGCTGCATCATCAGCTGATGAGCCATAATCACCAGATTTGATGACTCCCAATTCTTTCTGGGGGTGGAAAGAAAGGAAAAAAAGGTTTAGAAAGACAAGACAATCCAAAGCCGATTACCATTCGAAAAAATGCAGCAGTATTGCCATTTGCCATGTTTTCCGATATTTTGATGGAAGAATTGTAGCAGTAGTCAAAAATAATGGTGAAAATGTTGAAAAATTGTGATCTCATTTTCTCTGCTGTATTTTCTCACTGCCAGTGCAGTATTTCAACTCGAAATTTTTACCAAGTAAATGGCAAACTTTCGCGAATATATGGGCAAAATTTTTGAAGTGAACTAAATACGGGGTAACCCGTTGAAATGGCGATCAAAACGTGAAGAGAAAAAAACCGCTACTGTAGAAACATGCATACAATGCACATATGTGCTCTATTATGTAACAGGAAGTTGTGTGACTGAGGTCATCCGGTGTGCAATCTAAACGGGAAAGGTGCTCGCCTGGAACGCGAGAGGTCCAGGGTTCGATTCCCTGCTGGCATTGGGAATTTCCTCTCGATTATGGCTTTTGAGGCGGAGGTGACACAGTAATCATCGTCGTTGTGGCTCCCTGTTGGTGTTGATCTGTGTCATTTTTGTGCTAATCACTGAAAAGACGGATAAATTCGACGGTGCGGGCACAGTTCTGTACACACCCGCAGCAGCAGTACCGGTAGTACCAGACACCGTAGGATTCTGACTGTACAAGCTGCAGATTTGACACTCAGCTACCCGTCGCTTGTTTCTCGATAGCAACCTTGAAATAACACGATGCAGAACGATTGAAAGAAAAGATGATCAACTTTCCTGCAATAGGCTACATGAGGTAGACAGTCAAATAAATGCAAGAAACCACAATCAGGCAAATAATTTATCAGTGGCCATCTATGTTGCTAGCTAATGGCTATGTAATGGTATATATGTGGTGTAACAGAATGTGGTGCCAATGAATGGGGACAAGATGCACAGCTGCTGAACAATCAGCTGTAAGGGAGGAATCAAGACTCTGGCCCATAGATCGATCAAAAGTTGTTCCATAAAACATGGTTTCCCGAACGAACCGCAACGCGCGCGTCGTCGTCTTCGTTTTTACTACATACACGTAACGTAACGTACCGTAAATACGTTACTACGCGTCTTCTCTTCGGGACCATGGAAAAACTTGTGCCTGAACCACATGAACATCACGATGGGACCCACTTCATCAACTGAACACTGGAAAAGCGCGAAGGGTCCGCCCCCGCCCCCGCCCCCGCCCCCCGCGGGCCGGGGCGGCCGCGCGCCCGGCGCGGGCGAGGGGGAAAAAATTGCATGTTGGAAGGAAGGGGATAATTCTCACTTCCAGTGCAGAATTTTAACTCGAAATTTTTACCAAGTAAAGGCAAACGCTCGCGAATATATGGGCAAAATTGAGCAAAATCGGTGAGGAACCCGTTAAATTTTCAATCAAAATCGTAAAGGAGAAAAAACCACCCTGTACAATAAATAAAAAAATAGGCAAGACAGCTTATAAGGATGAACAACAAATTTACACAGATCTTCTGCATGTGCATTCGTCCAAAAGGCAATATGCCTGTACTGTATGTACAGAGTGTCAAAATAAACCGGCCACCTTTCCGTGCATGTAACTCTTGAACGACACTTGAGATTTTCATGCGGTTTTTTTTTTTTGTAGCCAAGATTCAACTGAGATCTGTACAAAATTTCAGCTATTTAGTCACACATATTGTACTTCGAAAATTACGACGGTTTGAATCTCGAAGTTCAAAATCGACGTTTTCCTTCAGTATGGAGAAAAATCTCGGTCTTAATTTTTCAACATACCCTGTTCCATGCATTTGCTATGGTTGAATTGGGGTTACTGCATGAGATTCACATTTCCTAGCATTTTGGGACATCTTTTTCATTGCGAGACTAATTATATCTTGGACCCATGCACAAAAGACCACTAAATCGGCACTACCAGTTAGAAAAACCCTCGTTTTTGACTGCCGGAGTAAGAAGGTGTTTGAGCACCTTCCACTGGGTTTACGAAGCTAAAATTTTGTACAGATCTCAGTTGAATCCTGGCTACAAAATAAAAAACCGCATGAAAATTTCAAGTGTCGTTCCAGAGTTACATGCACGGAAAGGTGGCCGGTTTATTTGGGACACCCTGTATGTGATAAGAATTTGTATGCGCAGTACGTACGTAGCTGCCAAATGCCATAGATGCCTGCTTGTGATTTGTTTTCCGGCCATAAGTTTACTCAGTGCCTTATTGGCTGTGGTGTGAATTGCTTGCTGTTTATGTTTGTTTGTTTGTTTTCATCTGTGATTTGATTGTACGCGTGCATAATGATCTGAGGTTTACCATGAGCGAGCGATATCGATTTGCAATTTTACTCATGAGTGTTTGTCGTTGTCACATTGAAACTGAGAATGTTGTGTATGCTGTGACTTTTCACTTGTTCCTGCCGTGCAATTCAATGCAACACAATTCCTTCGTGATTTTATTGTTGTTCGTGCTTTAAAAGCTGTTCTCTCCCATCCCATGAAGAAACGCATACGGTAACTGTTCGTTTCTAAAAATCTCAATAAAAGATTAGATGTTTCCGACGCTCCGACAAGGAAGAACGGGTTCAAGCGCATTGGTGGGTACTGGTTCTTTTTTCGATTCTACATGTCTTGAGGCCAAGGATTGCTCATTCACATCGGAAACATTTGATGTGCCGGGCATACGCCGAGCGAACTTCTTTCGAATGTGAATGAACCATTGTTGGCCTACAATTAAAGAGACAGCTTGCTCTTTCTTTCCTATCACGGTACGGCCCAAAGAAAACTCAATTTTTTGACGAAAACCACATCATGGGTTATTTACTTTTGTTTTGCAGGCGAGTACCACGAGGTCTTCAGGAGGCTTCCTTTCCTGACTGCCGATTCTTTAGTGCCTGGTGGCGACAATTTTTGCACCACGGCGGAACATCAGCACTCGCCGGCGACGGAGAGCTCTACGACTGCTCAGCTCAGGGCGCCGCACACGGGGAGAAAGAGGTGAGAGGATCAAATTGTTCCTTGCACTTTCATTCTGTCGTCTGATACTGTATGCCCAAGGATTTGGAGTAACAGGATGGGTAGCTCTGAAGAAAATGCCGCAAACGAAGTTGCTGTCAAATTATGCTGCATTTAGCACGACGACAGCGAAACAGGGCGAAGCCATGGGTCCGGGGTCCCATACAAACAAATACTTGAAATCGATCAAAGATTTTCGGGACAAAAAAATTTTTCCGAAAATGACGTCATTTCCCAGAGATCCAGGCCGTTTTCAGCCAAAGAGGCCAAAAAAGGGCAAATCCAGCATCTTCATGGGCCTATATCTCGACAATGACGTTGAGGCAGAAAGTTGGCGCCATAGTGAAACCTACCCGCAAAGATTCCCTCTTTCACCCCATACCACTGGCAGACCTCTAGTTAAGGCCTAACACGATTATTGAACCATATCTTTTCTTTATCAAAAAATTCACCAACTTAAAACTTATTTTTCCTTTGATATCAGACCACCATTAGATGCGCCTGATCGAGCTGATTCCGAATATGCCACTGGTGTCTGCAAAATTTGCATTATTTACGGAGTTATGGGCCTCCAAAGTGGCCCTACTTTCCAAAAAACGCGATTTTTATCGATTCTAAATCCATAAGGGGTTAAATTTTTAAACAACTTTTTTTGACCTAATTTTATGCGTAGAATCCGAATCTGAACTTGATTTTTTCATTTTCCCATATTTAAGGCCTTATTTTTGCCATTTTCTACTTTTTCAGACGTCATATCGTGAAAATAAGGCCTTAAATGCGGGAAAATGAAAAAATGAAGTTCAGATTCGGATTCTACGCATAAAATTAGGTCAGAAAAAGTTGTTTAAAAATTTAACCCCTTATGGATTTAGAATCGATAAAAATCGCGTTTTTTGGAAAGTAGGGCCACTTTGGAGGCCCATAACTCCGTAAATAATGCAAATTTTGCAGACACCAGTGGCATATTCGGAATCAGCTCGATCAGGCGCATCTAATGGTGGTCTGATATCAAAGGAAAAATAAGTTTAAAGTTGGTGAATTTTTTGATAAAGAAAAGATATGGTTCAATAATCGTGTTAGGCCTTAACTAGAGGTCTGCCAGTGGTATGGGGTGAAAGAGGGAATCTTTGCGGGTAGGTTTCACTATGGCGCCAACTTTCTGCCTCAACGTCACTGTCGAGATATAGGCCCATGAAGATGCTGGATTTGCCCTTTTTTGGCCTCTTTGGCTGAAAACGGCCTGGATCTCTGGGAAATGACGTCATTTTCGGAAAAATTTTTTTGTCCCGAAAATCTTTGATCGATTTCGAGTATTTGTTTGTATGGGACCCCGGACCCATGGCTTCGCCCTGTTTCGCTGTCGTCGTGCTAAATGCAGCATAATTTGACAGCAACTTCGTTTGCGGCATTTTCTTCAGAGCTACCCATCCTGTTACTCCAAATCCTTGGTATGCCTGAATGGCTTCGCTCCCTAACGTACGAAATAGCGAGTTGATTATGAGCGAGTTGAATTTGTGTTTGCGAGAGATGTGTAGAGGCGAGAGGTGTGTAGAGGCATATCCTCTCTCAGAAGCGGGGGATGGGGGTCGCCCCCCTCCCGCATCTCTAAGCGAGGTTCCGGTTCCTCCAGCGGCTCGCTGGGAGTCATGGTGTGACTCAGTACAGCACGAAGTCTTCCTTCCGTCATCTCCGTCTGGGCCAGGACGATGGCAACCAGATCTGAGCGATGGACCAATCCTGCCTTCTCCAGCTGTTCGACCTGGAAGGACAGCCAGCTGATACTGTAGTACACTGTTGTAGAGCTGGCGCGGACTTCGTCTCGGCGTCATGATCGTGTGATGGCGAACCAGGCTGCGCACCCGCCCCAAGAACCGATGGGCGGTCTCCAGGGCAGGGTTCCATCGCAGCTTCTCCAGCTCAGCTTGGGCCGCTCCAGCGATGTGGATCAGCTGAGGAGTGTCCCAAGCTGGTTCAAGGGAGCGATGGCACACTCCCGAGAAGATATCGTCCGTCTGGGCCATTGCCGTCTGCAGCTCTTCATCTGCCAACTGGCGGAGACAGTGGAGAAACATTCGTCTGTCCACCATCCATCCAGTCAGGTAGGAAGAGGTAAGAGTTCTTCTCAGCGGTCTGGGGAGTCCAGCGATGGAGTAGATCACGATCAACATCTCCCGCTCGTTTGCTGCAACATCTGGATACACTGTAGTATGCCTTGCTGGGTGTCTGCCAGATGTCTGCGGGCTCTTCTGTCTTGGTCTGGAAGATGTGGCACTCCGGATCTGCTTCCGATCCAATGACCACACATCTGGGAGCACGAGTCTGTTCGCGCAGAAATCTGGTGTAGGTGTTGCAGTTGTCAGAGGTGCTGAGCAAGTACCTCTGGGGTCGAATCTAGGTAGTGCCTTCGTCAATTTCTGAGGGTGAGTGGAGCGACTCGCTGGATTCCGCCATAGATGTGACAACATCCATAGCCGCCTCCGGCAAGGGCTCACACATCACCTGCTCCGACTTCAGACTTTGCACATCCGGCGTCTGATGGGCGGAAGTCAGCTGCTTCTTCACTGCTAAGCTGTCCTGAATCGACGTCAGGGGCTGTTGAAACGTGCGTCCAGGCGTGGCCAAGAAGGATGCAGACCCCTGGGATGACTGCACCAACGAAATCGATGGTTGTCTGACTCCAGGTACTGGACTCAGCTCTGGCCCATCCATCTCCATTGGATGTGGTTGAGCAGGGGGCGCGATGGGTTTCGGCAGGAGGCCAGGCTACTCGCCTTTCCCCGTTGCGTCATCCCTGCATTCCCCCCTACCTCAGTGGTAGTGGAGACGATAGTCACTGGAGCAGAGGCCGAGCTGGAGCTCCTTCCTCCAGAAAAGACCCAGTACTTCCGTCAAGCGCTGGATGCTCAACGTCAGCTGAGTCAGCATTCATTTCGGCGTCAAGATTCAGCTGAAGGCGGAACTGTTTGACTGGCGAGAGCTGTGGAGGGAAGAAAAGGTATGGGTAGAATAGTGGAGTGAGCAGCTGACGTAATGCATAGAAAGCGATAAATATCACTGGTTCAAGGGCCAAGGCCCGTTCACATTGGAAAGAAATGCGCATTCATGGCTGTCCATGCCTAGCTGCGTATGTCCAGTAGAGACACGCCGAGCGCATGTTTCCGATGTGAATGGATCATCATTTGCACTCCAGTTATTTGGTTTTTGAAAGAAACATTTGTTTTACATTACACTGTACTTAGGTTTCGGTACATACATATAGGTGTATGTACCGGTACATGGTGTGGTACTGCACACTCTGTAGGTTTCGGTATGTATTTTTGTGTACTGTACATACCGTGAACAAACATACATACGTACATTGTATTAGAGTACCTTGTATGTTTGCCTATTTTTCAGATGCGGCAAACGCGTATGGGCTGCAAGATTTGGTGGATATCTGTCAGGAGAAGCTGTGCGAGCAGCTGGAGCTGTCCAACTGTGCGCAGCGCAGATGATGAAGCTGACTTCTCTGTATCGCCTGTCCATCCTGAAGGAGATGGCGCTGAATCTGGTGGCGGAGAATCAGAAGACGGTCTTGAGCTCGACGGAGTGAAAGAAGATGAAGGGCGAGCACGATGCAGATGTGTGGGATTGGGATGTGGTCGGCAGGAGAATCGCGGTGTGCGGAGCATCGCGGAGACTTGGCTACATACAGGCAAAAATATATAATTCCTGTATACCTATATGTATGTTATTCCTGTATGTGTATTCCTGTTCCTGTATATAATTCCTCTATACAGGAATTATATATTTTTGATACAGGTGTCGCTCGTCGTTTTCGTCGCCTCACGGTCGATCTCGATATAATAGTCGATCTCGATCAGCCGCACGCTCTCCCTTTAGTGAATGAATAAACGCCAATGATTGCACCTGATGCCATTACGTATATCACTTTTGCTTGGAATAGACACCGTAAAAGTCTATTGTGTACATACACAACGTATGGTATGCCTGCATACAGTGTGGTGTCTTGTCTTGGCATCACAGTCACCACAGATCACGTGTGTACGTACGTACATACATCTTGATATGGTTGTTGAAGGTTTCATAGTGTTAAAAACATGAATTATGATCGTATCGAAATATTTTTGGTACGTATGCAGAGTTGGTGTGTGCATTGCTTCATTTTGTTGGTTTTCTTGCATAAATCGCAGTGATATCTGTGGATTGGATCAACTGATCCAGTCTTCTTTATCAGTTTGCTATTATCAGAGGTATAGGCCTATGCACCATTCATAAGCTTTCGGGAAGAACCGCGAAGCAGTGCGATAAGGCGCGCTATCAAGCATTGATTTTGATCAATGAACGCTCTTTTCAGGGAGCTACCGTACTGGAGCATGCATTTGTTGCTGCCATTCTTCGTCTTGTCCCAGTGAGGTGTGGTCGTTTCGTATCTTTTTGGGTTTGATTTCCAATAGCCACTGAAGGTAAGGACTAGGTAGGTGTACGTACATACTACTATCTGTGAAGCCAGGTCCACTTCAACTACATACCGTATTTACCTATGCAAAAATTGAGAGGTCCTATATGGGGCTATGCATAGGGGGGCTATGCATAGGGGGATATGCATAGGGCATTTTTTATGTTTTTGAGAGGTGCGCAGAGGCATATTTTTTTAGGTCAAAAGCACGTGTTTTAGGGCATAATTGAGGTCAAAACAGGGTTATTCTAGTACAATACACCCCCAAGCAGGCTTATAGGCATCTTAGCTTGGTGTGAGAGTGCCTATGGGTAGCTTATGACCAGCTTATATAGGTAGGTTCAGGTACTCTACAGTACATATGGGGCTATGCATAGGGGGGGGGGGGCTATGCATAGGGCATTTTTTATGTTTTGCCAATATGGGGCTATGCATAGGGGGGGGGGCTATGCATAGGGGGGTTATGCACAGGTAAATACGGTACTTCTATCTGTCACTGCAGTCGTGGAGAAGGGTGGAAGATGTTCAAGCTCAGCTTGGACTCACTGGGTTGCTTGGCCATCGTTTTTCTCACCTGATTGCATGTCCTGCTTTCACCAGTTGATGCCACCTTATCTCCATCATCAGGGCCAACCACAATCACTGACAAACTCAGCTCAGCAACATCTTCCACTGGCCCAGTAGCCACTGGTTCCATTTCACCAACAACTAGCCCAGGTGGACTACGATATCATCACCAGCGACAAGAGAATTATTAGCAAACATCACTACTGCATTAGCTGCTCTACAGCAATCAGTGGAGACAGACATTAATACCAACTCAAGCTCATCCAGTGATTCGCCAACTTTCATAACCACCAGCACTACACTGCCAACCCTGGAGACAACCACCACAATACTGTAGTGATTCGTGTATATCCCATCCCCATGGGTTGTCAAAAAATAGTCGGGGATTTAGGGGATTATATTTGAGATATCACCAATTACCTACTTGAGGGTGGCAACGTATTATTTTTTATGTAAGTACCTAGTTCATGTGAGACTATAAATTTTTGTATGCAATACACGATGGGGTTATGCACGAATCATTACAGTAGTGGTCCAGGTCAATTCCAGCGTAGATCCTGGCGAATCCCAGGAGGCTCTCAAAGGCATTGCAGCTGCATGGATATGTGGCAACTCTCCAACACAC
>JASAMW010005633.1:0-10178 GCA_030247985.1 Epsilonema sp. ZAB3_2 | reverse complement strand
TATATGCCTCGACCATTCCGGTGAAGAAAAATTTTGAATTACAGGCTGTTCTTTGCGAGCGTGCGATTAGGCGGTCAATACTGCAGATTTCCATATACCTTCACGTTCTGCTGGTGTCAGGGATGCCAAATGATCGAATTCGCGTTGTTGTTTTGTTTATTTTGTTTAGCCGATGCTGTCTGTACATATGTGGTGTGGTGCATAAGAGTACGTACGTAGTACATATAGGGTACTGTGGAGTACACCCGGACACGGGGGTAAACCCGGACACCTACAGTATATCTCCATCAACCATACGGTCGATTGAGACAAGTATTCTACCAATCGATTCCTTGAACTTTCCTCTTTCAAATGAGCTATCATGTTCACCATTTGCTGAAGTGGAAAGTTCAGAAAAGCTAAGGTGTCCGGGTTTACCCCGTGTCTGGGTTTACCCCATAGTACCCTATCGCCTATAGCAGGTGTTTGTGGTGCTAGGTACTTTGTTTCACAGAATGCACTGCGCTATACTGTACGTACTTTTTGTACAGTTCGGTTCTAGTTGCTTGCGGTGGTTGGTTTTCTTTGCATTGAACGAATAACATATCTGCTTGCCTGTAAGGTACCCAGCCCAATCTTGAGTTGAGATTGTGACACGCGGCGAGTCGGAGAAACAGCGCTTCAGTACTGAATTACTCTTTTCATCAAGTTGGCATGCCATAGAGGCCGAATCAAGTCAAGCTCCAATCATACATATACCCCAACTTTCTCGTTCTTTTCGAATGGTGAGGTCGCCGTTTACCCATCCCCAACTGGTATGGCCAAAAATGGTCATTTTTCAGCTTTTTGACAAAAGTACCGTATTTACCGGTGCATTGCCCCATGGGGCTATGCAAAAATTGAGAGGTCCTATATGGGGCTATGCATAGGGGGGGGGGGGGGGGGGGGGGGCTATGCATAGGGGGGGGGGGGAAATGCATAGGGCATTTTTTATGTTTTTGAGAGGTGCGCAGAGGCATATTTTTTAGGTCAAAAGCACGTGTTTTAGGGCATAATTGAGGTCAAAACAGGGTTATTCTAGTACAATACACCCCCAAGCAGGCTTATAGGCATCTTAGCTTGGTGTGGGAGTGGCTATGGGTAGCTTATGACCAGCTTATATAGGTAGCTTCAGGTACTCTACAGTACATATGGGGCTATGCATAGGGGGGGGGGCTATGCATAGGGCATTTTTTACGTTTTGCCAATATGGGGCTATGCATAGGGGGGGGGGGGGCTATGCATAGGGGGGGGGGGGGGGGGCTATGCACAGGTAAATACGGTAGGGTATTTTGCAGGCCTCAGCGCAATATGCACAGAGCCAGCCAAGTGCTGCCTTCTCAAATTCCACCACCAGGGGTCCAAGCTTCGCACTGATGGTGTTAACTCCTTCCCCACCACACTGGCAACCTGAGAAACTGAGGAAAAACTGCCTTTCCAGATGCATTTCTACCCAAGTATGCTCCCCTAGTGCAGTCGAGCAGAGAAAATTAGAGTAACCTACCCTAATTTTATGTGTAGGTTTCAAAAATGACCTTAATTTTTAAATACTTCCACTTTTAAGGCCTAATATACCCGATTTTATGTCATTTTTATGATTGGTTGAATAAAAAATAGGGTATATTAGGCCTTAAAAGTGAAAAAAATTTAAAATTAAGGTCATTTTTGAAATCTACACATAAAATTAGGTCAGGGTACTTGATTTTCAGCATGCTTACTTTTAGTGCACGTTTCGATACTGAAACATATGAAAATCGGGTTTATCAGGCCTTAAACGTTGGAAAACGGAAAAGCCACATCCATTTTTGAAATCTACACATGGAACTAGGGTAGGTTACTCTAATTTTCTCTGCTCGACTGCACTAGGGGAGCATACATGAGTAGAAATGCATCTGAAAAGGCAGTTTTTCCTCAATTTCTCAGGTTGCCAGTGTGGTGGGGAAGGAGTTAACACCATCAGTGCGAAGCTTGGACCCTTGGTGGTGGAATTTGAGAAGGCAGCACTTGGCTGGCTCTGTGCATATTGCGCTGAGGCCTGAAAAATACCCTACTAAATTGTCAAAAAGCTGAAAAATGACCATTTTTGGCCATACCAGTCGGGGATGGGTTAACGGTGACCTAACCATTGAAAAGAGCGAAGAAAGTTGGGGTATATGTCTGATTGGAGTTTGACTTGATTCGGCCTCTATGGCATGCCAACTTGATGAAAAGAGTAATCCAGTACTGAAGCGCTGTTTCTCTGACTCGCCACGTGGCATGCCAATCTCAACTCAAGATTGGGCTGGCTACTTTACAGGCAAGCAGATATGTTATTCGTTCAATGCAAAGAAAACCAACCACCGCAAGCAACTAGAACCGAACTGTACAAAAAGTACGTACAGTATAGCGCAGTGCATTCTGTGAAACAAAGTACCTAGCACCACAAACACCTGCTATATATAGTACTACGTACGTACTCTTATGCACCACACCACATACGTACAGGCAAGCAGGCATGTATGGCTAAACAAAATAAACAAAACAACAACGCGAATTCGATCATTTGGCATCCCTGACACCAGCAGAACGTGAAGATATACGGAAATCTGCAGTATTGACCGCCTAATCACACGCTCGCAAAGAACAGCCTGTAATTCAAAATTTTTCTTCACCGGAATGGTCGGGGCATATACCATTCGAAAGAGCAAGAGTTAAGCTATTTAATGAGCTAGGTGCCGCCTCTGTACACCATTGCCGAGCTTGGCAATCTTTAGCCAAAGTTACGCCCTAAAATTGCCAATTTTCAAAAAAACGGCACCACGTTTGTCTTAAGAAAGGTTTTCTGTAGCGGTTACATAGTACGTGGAAGGGGGGTACTTTTTGTAAATCGAGATAATATGCCTATCGGATTCCCATCAAAAACTGCATATGTAGATGAAGTTTTAGGAAAAAATCTGTTCAGGCATCATCGAGATATTCATGGGTAAAGGTGGGCAGGTCGCATTTTTGCCGTTTTTCAGAACGTTTTTAGCCATATTTCAGCAACCGCAGGGCTTAGAGGGCTACAATTTGGCTTGCCAAAAGATCCCATAGGGACCCAAGTCTGGACCAATTTTGAGCCCAATCGGCCACCTGTTTGGCGAGATATAGCATCACAAAGTGTATTTCTGTATATTTTACACCTGTTGCAAATTTCATTTTTTGAATACCACGGCGCGAATACATGCCCTGCACGGGGTAAAATTTTGACAGCAAGTAGAGAAAGGGTTAGGCCTAAAAACTTTAGTACTACCGCAAAAAATCTCTATAATTGGAATTGAGACTACAGTCCTCTCGAATAGTGAAAAATACAGCAAAAATTTTCCCGCCTTTTTTATTTTCAAGATAAATGAGCAATACCACTGAAACTTTTTCCTCGTAAGTAGCCTATCTTATGTAGAATTTGATGTAGATTTCAAAAATAAAATTTTTTTTGCCAAAAAATTTAAACCCAAGCAGATAATTTTGCAAAAGTAGTATATTTTTGTGAATTTAGGGTAAGGGTTAAATTTTTTTGGTAAAAAAATTTTATTTTTTTAATCTACATCAAATTCTACATAAGATAGGCTACTTACGAGGAAAAAGTTTCAGTGGTATTGCTCATTTATCTTGAAAAATAAAAAAGGCGGGAAAATTTTTGCTGTATTTTTCACTATTCGAGAGGACTGTAGTCTCAATTCCAATTATAGAGATTTTTTGCGGTAGTACTAAAGTTTTTAGGCCTAACCCTTCTCTACTTGCTGTCAAAATTTTACCCCGTGCAGGGCATGTATTCGCGCCGTGGTATTCAAAAAACTAAATTTGCAACAGGTGCAAAATATACAGAAATGCACTTTGTGACGCTATATCTCGCCACACAGGCGGCCGATTGGGCTCAAAATTGGTACAGACTTGGGTCCCTATGGGATCTTTCCGCATGCCAAATTGTAGCCCTCTAAGCCCTGCGGTTGCTGAAATATGGCTAAAAACGTTGAAAAACGGCAAAAATGCGACCTGCCCACCTTTACCCATGAATATCTCGATGATGCCTGAACAAATTTTTTCCTAAAACTTCATCAACATATGCAGTTTTTGATGGGGAATCCGACAGGCATATTATCTCGATTCACAAAAAGTACCCCCCCTTCCGCCTATACTACAGGCTACTCTCAATCCTTACAGAAAACGTCTCTTAATATCTTGATTACGGTAGGGGTTAAAAATTTCGTTCGAAAAGTACATAATTCTGCGAAGAATGGGGAGTTGAACAAAAAAAAGCGCATGCGAACATCCCTATTGGTTGCCGAGATATGGCCGTTCATGCGCGTAAGGTCCAAAATTAAGTTGGACATGAGTGTCACTGAAGTTGGCGAATCTTTGAGCGGCCATATCTCGCTAACGGTTAAGCGCAGAAGGGTCGGAATTGTCGCATCTTACATAACTTTTGACGCGCTTTCGAATGAGCTAGGTTTTGTCGAAATCGGAGATCAGCCGGTTTCAGCCTTCGCCCCGCTCTTTCGTGGACCTTCTCATAAAACGTTTTGGCATAAATTGTGAAAAGCATGTACCGTATTTTTGGGTATACAAAAATCGAGAGGTCTGATGGGGGGTTATACATTGGGGGGATATAGGTACACTGGGGGGGGGGGGGGGGGGGGGGATATACATGGGACAAAATTTTTGTTTGTGAGAGGTGTGTAGAGGCATGTTTTTTAGGTCAAAAGTAATGTGTTTTAGGGCATAATCGCGGTCAAAACAGGGTTATTCCAGTACAAGATTATGCTCAGCTAAGCTTATAGGCATAGTAGCTTGGTGTAGGAGTAGCTATAGTTAGCTTATGACCAGCTTAGCGTATAGGTAGGTTAGGTACCTTCCAGTACATGGGGGGTTATACACCAGGGGGGATATACTACACTGGGGGGGGGGGGGGGGGGGGGGGGGGAAGATACTCAGGGGGATATACACCCAAAAATACGGTATTGCATGTATTGTGACAAGCATGTATTTTATAACAAATTATCCGATTCTGCTGTTTCTGTGCGTAATTTTGGAGATATGACGATTTGGAATGCAAGTCTACCAAACTACCATCACAAATTTGTCCTAAGCTGAATTTTCACGGCGACGAAATACAGTATGTATATGGCTGATTGTGTGTCTGTGTGTGTGATGCTGCTATACACTCGCTCACTTTTGCAGCTACAGCGTCGACCAATGGCTCATTCGAAAGCTTTTGACCCCGAGGGCTCAGGAAGCCCTTCGATTTTTGATCTGATCAGCCGATCACCAATAATCGATCGATAATCAATATTTAGTATTAAAAACGCGCACATTCACTCACACTCACTCAATTTTGCAGCTACAGTGTACATTCAGGGCTCTTTGGAGAGCGTATGCCCTTTAGGGCGCTAGAAAGCCTTCGATTTTTGATATCACATAGGCAGTCGAACACTGTATAATCGAACACAGTCGAACACTTCTAATGATATGGGACGATCATTCTTTTCTACGCATAGGTTTGTACAGGGTGTCTTTTTTCTCTGATACGATTTTGACTGCCAATTTCAACAGGTTATTTTGCACCGATTTCGCTCAAATTTTGCCCACATAATCCTGAGCGTTTACTATTTACTTGGTAAAAATTTCAAGTTAAAATTCTGCACTGGCATTGAGAAATACAGCGATATTTCTAATACAGCGATATTAGCGAATACAGCGATAAGAGATCACAATTTTTCAGCATTTTCACCGTAATTTTTGACTACTGCTGCGATTCTTCCATCAAAATATCGAAAAACATGGTAAATGGCAATATTGTACTGCTGCATTTTTTTCGAATGGTAAACGGAATTGGATTGTCTTTGTAGATCTATTCGTCTTTCCACCCCCAGAAGGAATTCGGGAGTCATCAAATCTGATGAGTATGGCTCATCAGCTGATGATGCAGCGCAGCACTGATGAGACATGAGCAGCACTGGACAATCTCCAAGCAATGCCACCAACATTGTCAATATATTTCGTCCGTTTAGGGCTTTAGGTTCCATCTTGATGAAACTATTTTGCTCTTAAGAAAGAGCCGTTGGGCTCCAAAAAGAGTCTTTCAATCATGTGGCAGTAAAAAGTCGGTAGAAAAAGCTCGAAATTGCCGTTTTGAAAGGAAGGGGATAATTCTGAGTACTACTATAGCATTTCACCTCTAAATTTTTATCAAGTAAATGGTAAACGCTCGGGAACATGTGGGCAAAATTTGAGCGAAATCGGTGCAGGATTACCTGTTAAAATTGGCAGTCAAAATCGTATCAGAGAAAAAAGACACCCTGTATGTTGTATGTATACGTACGAACTATGTACGAAGCAGCAAAAGCGGCACTGCTTCAACAAGCCTGGCCTGCAAAATCCGGACTATTCCCCTGATTTTTCTTCCGCCGAAATTTCTTCGGAAAAAATTACTTCCTTTCTTGCATTCGTTCGCTGCACATGGTGTAATTGGCGTAAAATCCGGTCACATTGGTGACGTAATGCACACTGGCCAAGTGCTTCTTACATGCGATCAATGGATGCGTGCCGTCCACATTGAATTGTTGTGAGAAGTCTGAGATTCTCGGAATTCCCAGGCTTTCAGCCAGAATTCCCGTGAAAAATACATCCTCCAGAAAGATGTAGGAGCCGTCGTAGGAGAGTAAAGCTTCTGTTAGTCTTTGAACTGAATGTCCCGTGAGAATATAACTGCCGCCGGCAACAAAGTCGGGAAAAGTGGTGTTAGGGTAGTCAACTTCGCTGATATACCTGAAGAGTTCGAGAAAAATACTGATAATATATGTTTTATGCTCTTGGTTTTATTTTATTTCTTTATTTGCAGGATTATTTATTTCTTGCTTATGGCCTATTCGCATATTTATTTATCTAACAATTATTTATTAGCCTAGCCTAAAGGCCTCTATTTTTAACAATTTAGAATATTATTTAGCTATACCTATTTATTTAGGCTATCGCTATGTATTTAGCATGTTTATTTTGCTTTTATTTATTCATTCATTTTGCCTTATTTATGTATTACCATTTTGATATGATTTGCCGAACTGGCGGCGATTTTCGCCTTACTAATCCATAAATTGCATCGTTGCTGCAATTAATATTTGCAAGAATGGGTGCAAGTCCTTGATGCAAAAGTACCGTATCATCATCCGCTTTCATCACCAAATTTGCCGACTTGCAAAACTCTGACAGCCAGGCGAATGCCAAACCTTTAAAATACATGAACCGCAACGAATGTTCACGGGTATTCAACTACAATAATAACGCTAATGCAATACACAGCACCTGTTTTGAGCGTCAAATTTTTGTACGTGTCATGAAAATCTGCCATGACCATGTCGCCGTAGTAGTTGCTTTCATTTAGCAACTTTTCCATTGACGAATTCGTCCGCATGCCTGTCAGAAAGAAAGCTTCAAAATTTAAGATCTCACGCTGGTATTTTTGACCCAAATTTAAAGGCTTCCTCGTAGCGGCTGTATGCAAGATAAAAGTGATTACGCAACAAGTGAAAAAAGCATGACCCTTCCTCTACACGTACACCAAACGGCAGCGCCAATGCTCTTGTATTCGGCGCAGTACGACACGACAAAGAACACCCCCAAAAACCATGCGATTTGGGTGTTCCGAAGGAACCGCTGGTTATTTTTCAACACGAGGCATACCGTTCAACGCGTATTGACGAGACGAATCGATCGTTACCTACGGCTCCTTTCTACATTGCTTCTACGCGCAAAGTCATTCAAGAAAAACATGTTTGAAAGAGTAATCGTTTCAATCAAGAATAGCGTCACAGATAGGCCGTTTCATTCGAGAGGCGCTCTATGGCGCGCTAAAGAGATCATCTAACAAGCTTTCGATCGATATCTTGAACTCCTTCCAACTCGCTTTTGTTGGCCCAGGAGAGAGCTGGACCGCATTTTGATAGTTGTCCCTGCATAGCATAGACAGTTGTCAATGCATAGTACGTAGACGAGCGCAGAAAGCGCGACCGGAGCGGAAACAGCGCAACGGAAAACAAGCAGACGGATGATCGAATGGTGTCAGTGTGGTGAGTACGGTACGGTATGAGTACGGCATGGCGAAAGTGGCAATAAAATAATAGAGGCGTGGTGTGTGCTTGTGGCTGCGTATGTTATGAATTGCCGTGTTCGTTGACGCCCGATAAAGAAGTGCATTCAGTGGATGAGTGAGTTGGAGTTGGTGGTTGAGGAGGTCAGTTGGCAGCGGATGAGCTGAGAGTTGATGAGTTGGAAGTTGAGGTCTGGTTTGAGTGATCGGACGGAACGGCTCGGTGGATCGGCGGCGATTCGGCGTAACGGCGCTTTGGAGGTTTCAGCTGACGGCGCAAGGCGGATCCTTCGGAGCGACGGTCGAAGCAGCTGGCGATTTGGCAGTTGTCGGTCCTGTGACTGTAAACGGAGCTAAAGATAAGAATAAAGAGTTTATCCTTTACTTGTCGTTGTTGTCTCGCATCTCACGCAGTGTAGTACAGCAAGTGCACAACAGTAAACAGTACACAGTAAACGGTACAGCTTTCCTAGACACAGCCAACAGTACACACCAAACTTTGTCATAGTCAGGAAGTGAAAACAACTGGGATTTGGATATCACCAGATACTTCACCAATAGTACGTAAGTCCACGCTCAGAAACATCAGCGTGAGACCTTAAAGAAAGTTTCAGATCTCGTAGCCAAGTTTCTCGAATTTCCCTTCTTGTTTTCTCGGATTCAGGGGGCGACAGAATGAACACGATTTTTTCCGGCTTTGTCACGCACACTGTCGGTGCTGTAGCCAGGAAGTGTATTGAGTAATCGAATATTTCTATCCTAAATTCCTTTTTGACGAAAAAATGAACTTGTTGAGGAATGAGTTTTCATCGAATTTGGAAAGTTGTAGCCAGATCATACTGTATGCAAACAAAAGAAAGCAGAGCAAGCATGTAAAGAAACAATACATGCGATGCGATGGACGGCGAAGTATAAAGGCGCGACACATGTGCTCTGCTCTGCTACCATGTGACGCAGAGGAAGCGGCCCAACTGGATCACAACACAAAGACAGAACAAGAATGAATACATACGCCACTAGACATAGGAAATAGCTGAACACACTCATATCGAATATATTTGGGTTTTACGAAACCATTTTCGCCTTTCGTAAAATCCAATGATTACAATGGTTTCGTAGAACCCAATGTAATGGTTTCGTAAAACCCAAAAAAATTGGATATACAAATAATTGGATATTTCAAAAACCCAAAATAATTGGGGCGCATATCTGCCAGGGTGATGCTCTCTTTCGTTCACACTAAGTCGTCCATTCTTCCCCTATAAGCAGCGTTATATATATTGTATTTTTGCTACCACGAATGACACCTTCAGCATACTGTACGACTTGCACTATCGTATCACGGCTGCTCGCCTCATTCACATTGAAAGAAATGCGCTCGAACGGTTGTCCGTCCGCTAAACGCCTTAGGTAGCCCCCTATGCATAGTAGCCCCAAAATAGGACCCTTTATTTTTTGCATTACCCCACAGATAAAAGATAGATACGGTATGTAAAATCAACATTAAAACAGCGATCGCGAACAAGCGCTATTCGTCAGGCGGCGAAACACCATCACATCCAACTGTCCCAAAAGTTCGTTAGCTGGATCATTGGGCACCGGAAAAACTGTGAATCTGGTGAGCAAAAGCCGTGCACAGAGCTACGCACGATAAGAGCCAAAAGCGTCTTCCAACTGGGACCCCCGTCCACCACCTGGGGGACGCCGTCCCCCAAGTGGGGGATGCTAAATGAGACGCCCACCCAACATCTTTTGAGTATTCGCATTGTTTCTTTTCGTGGGCGTTTTATGCGTTTCGTCTCAAACCTGGTGAAAGGCGTCCCCCAGGTGGGGGGGGCACGCGGGTCCCAGTTGGGGAACGCTTTTGGCTCTTATCGGGCGTAGCTCTGCGCACGGCTTTTGCTCACAGATTCACAGTCATTCTTATTATGGAGTCCTGGTAGGTAGTATTAGCCCTGGTGTCGCACGGAGTAAAACTCCAGAACCTTTTAGCTCCATTATTCTAGAAGTGATGAAATTTTGTCACTTCTATATGTGGAGTTTTTACAGAGAAGTTTCG
>JASAMW010005630.1:0-11110 GCA_030247985.1 Epsilonema sp. ZAB3_2 | reverse complement strand
AGGGTGTCCCACGTAAATCTCCCTAACGATTCTGCCTTATAACTTCCGTATGACTTGAGATATCAAGCTGAAATTTTGTCCCCAGAAACCCAAGAATATGCCATACTTTGTGGCAAAATTTGAGCCAGATATGCCCACGGCGAACGAAATTACAGGCTTGAACATTTTGGACCCTATTTTTATCATTTTCCTCACTGAGCGTGGTTTTGAGATGAAAATCTTCTGCTCAGCATGGTCAAGCAGCTCATCCAGCAGCAAATATGGCGGAAACAACAATGGCTGAACATCATCAGAGCCCAGAACACACAGGAATGAAAAGTACATACGATATGCAGCTCATACCTGCCTTCAAGGGGCTGTCGAGGTCAATAGTGGCACCACTGATTTCAAAATGTTGAAAAACGTGGTCGCAACTTTGCAAGCTCGTATTTCCATCCCTACTGGACCTATCTGGCTCAAATTTTGCCACAAAGTATGGCATATTCTTGGGCTTCTGGGGACAAAATTTCAGCTTGATATCTACTGTAATACGGAAGTTATAAGGCTGGATCGTTAGGGAGATTTACGTGGGACACCCTGTAGAACACTTGTCTCAATCGGTCGTATGGTTGCTGAGGTCCGGGTTTACCCCCGTGTCCGGGTTTACCCCCTTACCCCATAGTACCCTACTTGACGCATGGAGGTGTTTTCAATAATGTTGTCTGTCTTCCTAATTAGTAAGCGCTTTATTGCGAAAACTCTTGATGTGTTGTTTTCGTTCTTTTGCTTGAAGTGACTGACACGCTTATGCGAGGTTTCAATATTGCCTTCCGCTAATTACTCCTCAAAAAGAGGGTTAAGAGGGTTGTACAAGACTTAATACTTGGAAAGAGAACGAGTTATCTCCAGTCAGGTATCACGTGTCGTGTGTAAGTAAGGATTTGCGTGGCTTTGCATTTATCGAATGCTTGTTGTGCTTGCTGTTTTCTACTATTTTCGTCTTGTTGGATTAGTCGTTATTTGTTCTTCGCTTCTATTCCATTCGATGTTGCGTTTCTTTGTTTCGTTTATGTTTTGTCCGTTTGGACAATGTGTGATAACAGCCGTTGAAGTAAGCTTGTGGTGTGTATGTATGTATTTTTTTTATTTTCCACTCGCCATTGATGTATGAGATTTTCGCATGCTGGTGTAGGTATGTTTTTGGTCGAAAAACCCGCTAGCGAAAAGGTAGCCAGCCTCATACTTCATGCACATGCAGGTACGCATGCCTGCGAATAATTGTACGTACTCTAAAGCTTTGCTAATGCAATAATGCTTATTGAGCTTTTGCTATCTTGCGTGTACGTATGCAGTAGCGCTGCTTTCCAGTTGCTTACTGCTCTGCTTTTATGCGAATGCGAAGCTGTGTACGTACGTACACTACGTTCGAGGTACGTGTAATTATGTCACGTGGGGTGGGTCAATATTAGATAGACGACTCGCGAATAATAGTGATGCCAAGAAGGAAATATTCGTGTACGTATGCATACATCTGCAGTTTCAGCAGTAGAAGTGGATTATTGCTTGCGCTTTTTGACGTTATTGGCTTGTCAACCTAATCGAGTGTCATCGTGAATTTGATATCATTTTTGCTGGCGGGCGCTCTGTTTTATAGTGATGTCATCTGACGTGACAGCTTATTATTTATAATGACTTGAGTAACAGAAAGAATTCCTATTTCTTTGGTAATAATTGCCTCTTCTATGTATTCCTCGCGACTATTAGTATTTTTTATTGGCGTCACATCTGTGCTATTCCAGACAGACATGGGCTGAGATTGCAATGTAATATACGGCTTGATGGAAAAGTAAAATTTGTTTCGAAATTCAGTGCACGTAGTTCGTTGTGATCTGAAGGGGTTGCAAAACCCTCGATACTTTATTTCTTTCCTGACCTGACGTAAACGACAAACCTCTTGTTGACCAATTACCTGCTGTTATTTGTTTATGGAGACCGTAATTCATGAGCTCTGGCTTTCAGCCAAAGAAGCTTCTGCAGCTAAGGAAAAGGCCAGTCTTAGAAGAAAGTCCCGGCAGAATCAAAGAAAGCAGAGACGTCAACCTCATCAGACTGTGATTATGAGCAACGAGACTGACAGTACCGGTGTCGACCATCAGAAAATTATCGTACATGCCAAACCCAAAGTTGGTCAAGAGGAGGACAGCAACAACAGTACAGAAGTGCTCACAACCACTAAGAAGGGAAATACTACTACTCTCGCACCAAAGGCGCATACTGGAAGTACTACGAGCGCTACGCAGCTTACTAGTACTACTACCATGATCCCCAGTACTTCTGTGAACGAGTCACAGACGAGTACGACGACGAGTAATATGGGTACGAGTACGATCAGCGCGAGTAGTGGAGGTGGAGCGAGCTGGTTGTTGGTGCCGGTAATCGCCTTTATGCTCTGCGCTCTCCTGGCCTTGGCCTTCATGATGTGGCGACGGAAACGGTAAGGAAAAAAGCGACGGAGCGAGCGGGAATCGAACCCAGAAAAGCTGGTGGGATTTTCAATGAATATTCGCTACTTGCGATGAGAGAATTTGGGTGCCTGCGGGCTGACCTACCCTACATATCTGTTTTTCGCGATGCGTTTATTTTTGGTGACCCCGCCGGTAAAACAGAGGGGTCAACTCGCGACCATCCATAATTCTTTGCACAAGTAGCGAATATAGTATACATAGTCCTCCTAACTGATCGTATTCCTGACTTTGACTGATGGTTTTGTGGCTTCCGCAAATGAACTCGCAATTCTATTTTACGCCGGACCGGAACCTACTAAGTACCGAAGGCGCAGAAGACTAGGGGACCAAGTCTATTCTTCCAGCGTATCCCACATACTGTAATGTTCCGTGTACACTCCCCTCTCGTGTATGCCCCCAATCGGCGCTTACCATACCATTTGTATAGCCCCTTCTTGGGTTATCTACGGAACATTGCAGTACTTGAACATACAGTACGTAATATTTCCGCAGCTTTTTGGAAGACGGAAATTCAATCGATAATGCGTTGGGCGATGCTGCGTTTGATAAAGCCCGACCGAAGGAGTGACCAGAGAAAATAAACGCCTCTCTTCCGTCTTTCAAAAACTTGAGGCAACTATTCTTTCTTTGCTGCTTTCCAGGGCCTACGGTACGTACAATATCTTCTGTTGGCCTCCGCGGGGTGCGGGGGAGGCGCGACATCATCTGATTCCGGTGTTCAGCAATCACACGGCGGCGCCGGGCGATTACAATTTCGCCAGTCTCAGTCGACCCGACATCATCGGCAGTGGTGGATCTGGGGGCGGATTGGACCCGTTCAATCCGTCCATGACAGCAGCGACCTCTAGCGGATCGGGCTACGGCAGGGATCAGCAGAATTGGGAACAGCGCCTGATGGAGGAAGACGACACGGTCTACAAGCCGTCCACCTATCACGTCAGCAGCGATGTAAGCTAGCATTTCTGTGAGTGGGGCGCTTCAGACGTGGTGAGTAAACTCACGGTGAGTTTGAATTTCGAGTTTCATTTTTCGTGTAGAGCATTCTCACTTGCTCCAAAGCGCAAAATTTTTCTCACGTGATGAGTTCCAAACTCCCGGTGAATTCACCGGCCTCCCTGTTATGCTTCATTCATCACATGGCGAACGATTATGGCGAATTCCGCGTGAGTTTTCTCACCACGTGTGTAGCGCGCTAGTGATGTGCCGCGTTCCGTATGGCGATAGCTGGGCCCCGAAAAGGGGGGGGGGGGGGGAGAAGTAGGACTGAACGGGAATCGAACCCGCTACCCTCGGTCACAGCTGTGGACTTTAGGCGCACGACCATGTGCCGGTCCAATCTGAGGCAGAGGGGAATCGATCCTTCCGCTCGCTGCCCTCTCACACCGCTGGACTTTAGGCACACGACCACGTGCCGGTCCAAAGACAGATGGCTAAACTCGTCTTACATACCTTGAACTAGTTTACGTACGCTACTGGCCTCGGACGCTCTTGCCATACGTACGCAGTACGTAACAATAAGTACGGTACATACAGAGCGCACGGTGCAAGGGCAACAGGAACAGCTTAATGGCGCATTCACATTGGAAGGAAATGCGCTGGGCGTACGTGTCCATAGCTCGCTACGCACAGTGGATGCGCCGTGCGTACGCCGAGCGCATGTCCTTCCAGTGTGCATCAGCCATCAGCCTGAATTACCCCTGTACAGATAGGTTCTCAAAGTCATTGTCCAATCTTCAAATTGGATCAAATTTGATCAAAGTGCTCAAAGTTCCAAGTGACGCTCCAATTGGATCAAAGTTAGTCCAAGTCCTTCAAAGTTGACCTTTCGCCTCTTGTTTTCTTTCTCGCTAACCCACGCCAGCCTGATTAGAAGCCAGCATGGCAATGCACTGTGTTGAATATGTATGTGGACCAGGTAGAGCTGAGAGCAAATCCCAATAAGATACACGTGGCCAAAAGCCATTTCAATCCCAAGAATCACAATTCACAGCAGAAATTCTTTACTCAACCGCACAGGAATCACAAATCACAAAACAATGAAGATAAAATGATCATTTTACATACCTACAAATAACTTCCCGTTCCGTTTCCGGTTCATTTCCTTTCAGTCCGCATAGCGGAACTGACACTCCCGAGGAGACATGATGTTTCACACAAGACAATCGTCCTCTGACGGGTAAACTTAGCCCTTACATACAGTCAGTCAACCCTTTAGTACTTGGAAAAGCGGGCAAAATTCAGCGTTTGTGGAAGCGTGCAATGGATATGGCGATTTCAGCATTTATGTGGAAGCGTGCAATGGATATGGCGATTTTTGCATCGCCCACTCCCCAGGGACAATTCGTGCTCCAAATAAGCCTTACCGTTTCCTCCTTTGCAGTAGTACACTGTGCGAAATTTGTAGTGGCCCTTTTCCTTATCTCTATCTGCGCATAATGTTCTATGATGTTTTTGTGCACCACCCCTACTGCCGCGATAGCACTGATAAGTCTTATGTTCGGTTGTGTTTGCAACTGTGTGATGCTTGATAGGCATTCTTGGTCTTGCCTTTTTCTTCTCCGTAACTTTGAGCCACAACCCAACGTGCTCCTCTTTCACTAATTGCCTACTATCCTCACTTTCCTGTTCCTCATTTTCTTGTACGTCAGCCTCATTTGCGTATGCGGTGATTTCTTGTTCGCCAAATGTTTGTTCGCATAATGAGCGATGGTGATGCGGCGAGGCACAATGCACGCAACTTTTGATAGACATGCACTGACCTTTTGTATGGCCGCGCAAGCACACAACGCACCGATCTCCGAGTCTCTGTATTCTCGTTTCGAGAGTTGGATACACATGGCATTTGTCAGTCCAATGCAAACCTGAGCAATATGCACACGTGTTTTGTTTCTGGCTATTGTTAGCGTTCACGTGAAGCATGTCCGTCGTGCCCAAAGGCTTACAACTCAGCTGCGAACTTCCCGCGCTTTTCATTCTAGGACCCTGCAGCGGCGAATTGTACGCGCTGGCCCTTCCAAGCTGTGGCTGCGAATTACACGTGCCTGGCAGCGGATTACACGCGCCTGGCGGCGGATTACACGCGCCATCAGTATGCTGCGGATGGAACGCGCTCTCATCATGCTTCACTATTTCTGCCTGTCTTGTCATTATCTGTTCCACTCGGAGATACTCTTCCATGTGCTCTTTGTATTTGGCTAGTGTCCACTCTCCCCTGCCCTTTCTCCTCTCTAGCTCCTCTCGCACTGAATAAGGCAGTTTACCCAGGGCCACTGAGACCAACAGCTCTAACTCTGCGTTTGGCTGACCCAGGGCGACTAATGTGCGTCTCTGTGCTTCGAAGCTGCGATGGAAACTGCGTAACGACTCGTTGTCATTTTCCGGCGGTTCGATGTGTATCAACTTATCTCTCACTATCATTCGCATCTCTCCCACATCGCCGTACTCTTTATGCAACGTATCGATCGCCTCTGTGTAACCAGCTGAGTTAGGGACAATGCCTCGCATCAATTCTAAGGCCTCACCCTCCAGCGCCGAAACCAAGTACGAGAATTTATTGACTGGATCTATCGTGGGATCATCATGCACAGAGCCCTTAAACCCCTCCCAAAAGGGGAGCCAGTCAATCGAATCCCCGCTAAAAGGCCGAAGGTTCAGCTTAGGGAGCTTAGGCTTTGTGGTCTTAGCTACCTGTTGCCCTGCGGAACTACCAGTCATTGGCGCCGCTCTCGATATGGCCATATTCGCGATCATGTCTGAATTCAGTTGTTGTTGCTGGGCCATCTGCGCTACCATCTGCTGTTGCTGCTGAGCCATCTGCATCATCATCTGTTGTTGGCTGGCCATCAGCAAAATAAGCATTCTATCTTTGTTATCTGATTGCATTGCCTCTTGCATGCTAGCGAACATCATATCACTTACTGAATTCACTGTGGCAGGCTGATCGCCACTCGTGTTGATACCTTCCAACTTCTGGGTCGTACTGGCCGTGGTTTCATCTGTCACGACTCCAGCATTGACCACATTCGTCCAGTTGAATGTCTCATCAGCAGTTGCCACAAATGGTTCATCGATCTCATATCCTTTCAACAGACTCAAAGGCACAATGTTAGCGTCATACACCTGTTTAGCTAACGATCTCATGTCACCACATTCTTTGCATGTGAAAGGATAATGCTTCAGCGAGCTCAGAAACTTCATAAACGAAGGTGTAATTACCATGCCCTGTTCACTCACCAAGCACTGGTAATGATAACTTTTCTGACACGTTTCACATATCACAGCTTCATCTTTGATCACAATCACTGCACAAGCACCACAGAGAACACCTTTTCCTGGACTGGATATCTTTTCGTCGCCTTGATTCATGTTGTAAGCTGCAAATACTCAAACCACACAACACAACACACAGCACAAACGATTTATTGAGATTCCTTCAGCTTACCAATCAACCACGCTCCGGCTACCACTTGTTGAATATGTATGTGGACCAGGTAGAGCTGAGAGCAAATCCCAATAAGATACACGTGGCCAAAAGCCATTTCAATCCCAAGAATCACAATTCACAGCAGAAATTCTTTACTCAACCGCACAGGAATCACAAATCACAAAACAATGAAGATAAAATGATCATTTTACATACCTACAAATAACTTCCCGTTCCGTTTCCGGTTCATTTCCTTTCAGTCCGCATAGCGGAACTGACACACTGCGCATATGTGAGGTACCTATCAGATTTTTCGATAGGAGGGAAGTAATGCTTTACTCTATAGTCACTACAGTATGTAGGTAGGTACATAATGGGAAAGAAAGACCTGTGAGAGGGGAGGGCGAGGTGAAACAGAAGACAGCTGCCAAAGGAAAGTTTTCTCACACAGGGAAAGGGCCACAGGCAAAATATGAGCCGTCTTATATTACGCGAAAGAAGGGATGCGAGCGCGAGGCGAAGCCCCCTTCTAATTACATAAGTCCAGATTAGAGGAGTGGAAAAGGGACGCCAGAAGGCGAGAAAGAGTAAACAAAAGGTCCAAGTTCTTCCAAGCATTTCAAAGTTGCTCCAAGTTGACCATTCCAAGCATCTCCAAGTGACGCTTTTACTTGGAAATTCTCTTTCAAAGCACTGCCCAAGTGCTCCAAGTTCCTGTGCTAAAGAATAGCCAGGCTTTGACTTACTTGGATCAAATTTGAAGCTTGGACAATGACATTGAGAGCTGGACTGTACCTATACTTTTGTTCTCTCGCAAATATCTTGTTCATTTGGTGGAACTGTTTCTTGGTTTTGTTGTAGGGTGTTCCACGCTTGGAGTTTATGCAGCCGAGAGACACGGCTTACAGATGAAAGGAGAGAAAAGCTTCGAGTCGGTTGTTCAGTCAGTCTACTACGCAGTGAAACAGGTACATACAGTAGATCAGAAAAGCCTACTACATGAAGCTTCATCCGTTAGCACTATGTACTGGTTCTGTATGTACGTACAGTGTAGGTACACATTGATTACAAACTTACGTACGTACATAGACATACATATGTGCAGCTGTGCCTTTTTGACCTGTGGCAGCGGCAGAATAAGATGTGGTGTAATGAATGGTCAGATGTGTTAGCAGTTCTTGGTCATCATTAGCGTAATAACTCATCCCGAAATAGCCTGTCATCTGCGTCGCGTGATGCTCATTTATGGTCATGTCTCCCTAGCTACCATCATGGTTGTGGCAAAGATGTTGAACCGCTCACACACAGTACATACTACTGTGCGTACGAAATTGATGATTGGTTCAATTGCGCACCTTTTATTGCCGTCAGAATTAAGATGTTATTACTGGTGTGGTGAGCAACATGCGACGCAGATGGCGAGATAGGTAAGTATTTCTCAGGATGGGTTAGAGTTGCGAAAGATGCTATGCGTGTGTAGTGTACGCTAGTACAGTACGTATAGGCATGTACTATGTATAAGTGCGTACAGTACGGACGTGTAATTCTTGGTTCGTGTGATGAATGTAGGATAGTACTTAGTAGTATGCTTGTATTTAGTCTTCACGTTTATGAGTCTCTGTCTTATGTCATGGAAGGATAGTCCTTACTATGAACTGTACATACGTATTTCGTTGGTCATGATTTTCATGTGCTGGCTTGGTTTTCGCAACATAATCTATACGTACCCGTATAGTACGTACGTACGTACCTATCTCACCCAGTGGCTTCAATTTTTCCGTGTCTTTTGAATCTGAACGGTTTGCATTGCAGCGAGTTCTATCTACGACTTGCGTTATGATTCCTGAGTTGTCCCAACTCTTTTTCAGTGCATTTTTAGATCGGTCCGTTCTACCCACCGGGAACTATAACGCAAGTCGTGCATACTGCTGTATCATGTGCATAACTTAGCAATCGGCTGTTACCAAATGAAAGTAGCTGCTAGCGATATTTTGGCTTGTCTTTTCCTGGTGGGCTTTATTTTGTGATGCGTGTGCGGAGGGCATAGGAAAGTAAGATGAACGTACATGCGGTAAAAAGTGTTATATGTACATGCTTTCGTCATGCGGTAAATACCTGATTACATTTATTGTAGGAGTGTTCGTTCATAGCATCTTTGTATGTACCCTCTGCATGTATTTTGAATGTTATGTACTGCTTGTGCCTGATTGGGCAATTTACTGTTCTATTTTGGACAGAAGGTTCGCAATGACACATTCCAGTCATTTGATTTATCGAATAAAACTTTATCGCGGCTAATGTCCAGACAGTTACGCATCAACAATAAATACAGGGTGTATCAGAAGTAACTCTCCGGATGTTTGTGCTTATATCTTCACAACGGAGTGCCACATTCAAATGTGGTTTATTGTGAATAGCCAAGGCTTCAACGTTGATGCAGCCAAAATTTCAGCTTTCTAGGCCAACAGGAAACGGCTCAAACAGCTCCATTTGCAAAGCGTCAATTTTCACACATTTTTGCAGGCGGCCAGGTACAGATCGGCTCCAGTTTTTCTCTCCCCAATTTACCTAACCCAGTTCTAGCCTCAGTTTTCCTTCCGCAGTTTTTCTCTCCCCAGATTTTATCTGGAGCACAAGTTTCGGCAGAGTTTTCCACCTCCGTGCCTCTTTCTTGCAGATTCAAACTTGGCAAACAGTGTTACAGCCAAAATTCGGTCATCCAAGCTTTTCCTTGGGACGCTGAAGCCATGGTGATCAAATTGACGTCTAACTTCGACAAGGTTGCTCAAAAATGCATAAAAATTAGCGTGGAATGGTGAACAGACTAGTGCGAGAAACAGCGAAAATGGCAAATTCGTTGCCCCGTCTCAGTGCCCTGTCTCCGTTTTGCGCCAAAAAAGGCGCCGCAACTTTGACCGCTTACAGCGCCATTGCAAGACAACCTAGGAAGCTAAAATTTTGGCTGCATCAACGTTGTAGCCTTGGCCATTCAACGCAAAAAACCGCATTTGAATGTGGCACTCCGTTGTGAAGATATAAGCACAAACATCCGGAGAGTTACTTCTGATACACCCTGTATACGAATAACGTTGCATTTATGCATATTTATGTCATCTACCAACATGTCAATATAAATATTAGGGTACTGTGGGGTAAACTCGGACACCTAAGCTCCTGTGACCAAGTAAGTGATGAACCAAATGGCTCATTCGGAAGAGGAGAGTTCAAGGAGTCGATTGATATAATACTTGTCTCAATTGGTCCATTGATTGCTGAGATATGCAGCCCTGAAAAACTTAGGTGGCCGGCATTCCCCACGGTACCCTATCATTCACAAAGCCGAAAAGCTTGTCCCAATGACATAACACAATTAGACTATGTAGCTCTGTATCTAGCTGCGCTGGAAGTACCGTACTATACATACAATTGTAGTCATGAATGACAGAGGTTGTCTTTCCCCAAAAATGCAAAAATTGATGAACGAATAACACTGCGCTTGCCATCTTCCCCACTCCCCATATCTCTTGCTAAAATAGTACAACAGGTAATTTTCGGACTCACTTAATTTTCGGACTTCGGACCAGACAAATAGCGTCCGAAATTTAATGGGTCCGAACTTATTGTATGCTAAATAGCTTTTTTGCAAATCAACACAGTATCTTTGTTGATATCTACTACTGCTTGTGGTACACGATTCAGCATAAACAAAAGCTCGACAATTATATTAGCAGTACCTACCTACACATCTGCTTCCTTGCGGACCATACATACAGACGTGCATACGTACGTACGTAGTACATACGTACGTACGTACAGCTTCTAATAGCAGTACGGTTGCCGTCGTACAGCAACTGCCAGACCTTTGCGTCCGAAAATTAATGGGTCCGAACCAGTCGACCCCCCTTCTGTCCGAAAATGAAGTGCGTCCGAAAATTACCTGTTGTACAGTAGTCTCTTTTCTCTTCTAAATGGTGCGCTTCACACGTCAACTCCGAATTCGAAGCCCTGACTATGCTTCAACATGTGTAAAATCGCTTCGAACTCGCTCCGTTTTTCGGAACGTGCGCGTGAACAACCGAGTTTGCAATTCGATGACTCGGTTCAAAACGAAGTCATTCCAAACTGGGAGCAAACTCGCTCGGAGCCACGTCTGAAGCGCACCACTGACCGATCCATCCATCCA
>JASAMW010005628.1:0-104743 GCA_030247985.1 Epsilonema sp. ZAB3_2 | reverse complement strand
CNAGACCGAGACCGAGAGACTCGGCCCATCTCTAGGTATCAGGTTGGATATCGGCTTCCCATTATATGCGTTTTCGGAAAGAAAAATTTGCCATAATGTGCCAGGGACTTGAACCCTGAGCCTCTCATTCCAGGCGAGCGCCCTACACAGCTGGTTGACCTCAGTCAATCAATTTTCCTTTTGATCGTGACAGCTAACCAGGAGAGGACGCCTATTAAAGCGGCAGAATCCAGAAGGAAAGTTCGATTCGGTTCGAACCCTTGCCTGACTCCGTTGCTCTATGCATGCAATCAACTGACCTCTCTCAATGCGGTTTTCGTCCTTATCCAAGAAGCTGCGCGCTCCCAAACTTCCGCGACCTGACGATTTCCCACTGCCACTGCCACTGCGACTGCTCGGAGTACTCTTCGGATAGCGATCTGCAACAGGAATACATCTCGCTGGTAAATTCTTCTCTGAACACCGGCGCGTCTCAAGAGGCGAAGTTATTCATACCCGGAGCTGCTTTTTGGTTCCGAAAGAGGAGACATCAGCGAGGTTGCCAGAAGACGGCGTGCTTCGCCCGGGACTCAACAGTTGCCTCTGCTTCGGAGTCAGCGATCGACTCAGCTTCGGCCTACCACGAGCCTGCACATCAAACACCACACGACTTACACCCATTGAACACAGATTCATAGGACATACTAAGACAAGCAGGGTGAAACTAAAGAATGAAAGTAAGAAGCAGGACGTGTGTGGTTGCCGAAGATAGGACGGTGCGTCCTCCTGGACTCAGCTTCTCCACCATCTCCACTGTGGTCGTGGTAGTCCGGAAAAGAGGGGGCGGAGTGAAGCCTGGACTGCTGCTTCCAGTGTCGCCGCTCTGCAAAACCCACTCACCCAAAGGACCCCACCCAGTCAGCGTGCACCACCACAACACGAGCAGAGAGTAAAGATCAAGTGGCAACATATCAACCAACGACGGTGTATTTTGGCTAGTAGTTGCGCTAAGCTCCTGAGTGCTAACGGAACGAGGTAAGGAATGTAAGTTTAGCTCGGCGCCAGCGGGGTCGTCATCGTAGTTGTTTATTATCTTTTCTTCTTTTCTGTTCGCTCCTTTTCGGCTCACAGATGACTGAACGATGATAGCGACCCTGCCGGACCGATCTAAACTTACACTGAATACCGCGGGGGACCTCGCGACCACCCAAAGCTCAGCGCAACTGCAGTAGTCATATACTCACCAGAAGTGTCCGCCAAACCTTCGTCTGGCTTCGCTCCGCTTCTGTCGTCGCAATTCCGCCGACTTCTCCAAACGACCAAATCGACTACAACAGAAAGAGTCTCAGACTAAACCTACTACGATAAGTCGCCCGCGGCCCCGCCGCCCCCCCCGCCCCCCCCCGGAGGCCGCACTGGCCCCGCCCCCCCCCCGCCCCCCCCCGCGGCGGGGCCCCGGCGCCGCGCGGCGCCCGCCGCGCCCGCCGGCCCCGCCCCCCCCCCCCGCGCGCCCGCGCGGCCCGCCCCCGCCGCGCCCCCCCGCCGGGCGGCGGCCGCGCCGCGCGCCGCCCCCCCCGCACTGCCGCCCCCGCCGCCCCCCGGCGCGCGCGGGGGGAGCGGCCGGGCCGGCTTCTCTCAGCGCCGCTCCCCGAGAGCGACGGGGACCGGCCCCCCCTCCCCCCCCGCCCCAACCCCCTAGCCCCCCGACCACAAAAAGTAATGGAGATGATATTGGTTGTTGATGTTGTTGTAGAGTATGGTTATTAGTATAGTGTTGGGTGTGTAGTGTATGGAATGTGTGTTGGTTGGTAAGTGTTTTATAAATAGGATTTAATAAAGTGTGTGTACATACTATTCATTCACCTGCCCAGAAAACAGATAAAACGGCTTTGTTTTGTTTGATCAATCTTAGCAATGATCCAGATGTGATACCACCATCTCAGGAGCCAATGGATGAGAGCGGAAAGCCTTCTATTCTGGCAAAGGCAGGACTGGACACTAGCCAGCCTTTGTTCGGAAAGAGCGGTAGCGCTGGACGATCGTCCGATGCTTCTCCTCGACGTGAAAAGGTGGATACACTTTATTGAACCCTTTGCCTTCTGCTTCCTGCAGCACGTAGGTACTGTTCTTTTCTCATTTGCTGTTTAGCCTTGGCAGGCAACTGATAACGCAATGCCACAATCAAACGGCGAAAAGGAAGCAAGAGAAGATGAAGTGGAAGAGACGCCGGAAGAGAAAGGAGCGAAGCAGATGGAGGAAAAAGACGAGGAGATGACAGCAAACGGAGAGAAAAGAGATGAGGAAGGGGAGGAGCAGGAGGAGAAGGAAGCGGATAATATGCCGGACACTTTGCCGGTGGAAGAAAGTATGACATACGCATAACGAGGTCGAAGATGCTCATTGCTCAAGTCAGTGATTCTGCTACAGGCTTCTGTTGAAACTGATTTGTTTTTGTAGATAGTAGACAAAATGAAGAGAAAAGCAGACAGGAGAAGAGGGCAGAAACGCTGGAAGACGGTAGAGAGGTTGAAGAAAGAGAAGACGAGCATGAGGATTCAGGTGAGAGTAGACTCATTCAACTGGCTTCCACCGTTCATGAGTACATCTGCGTATGCAGTGTACGTGCATACATGACAGCGTGAGTTAAAGCGTTGGACACTCTGTTTCAGACGATGATGAAGCTCGTTTAGTATTAGCTACAGAGGAAGGGGAGAGTGGAGGGAGGGCGAAGCCGACGAGAAAGAAGAAGCGTCCATCTCGAAGTCAAGTGGCCAAACAAGCCTGGCAGAAGAGGCGCGCCGTAAAACAAGCCAAGCCAGAGGGCGAACAGCCGCCCACTTCAGGTACTACGCATATCGTTATGTACGCGTAGTTGCTGCATGTATGACTTGTGCACGTAGCGTAGTATGTGGCGTAATGTTTATGTTGCACAACAGGAGAAGAATCTGGAGAGCAGGCGATATCTTCAGCCGGAGAAGAAGACCGGATGGAAGAGGACGAGAAGGAAGAAGAAGAAGAAGATGGCGGAGGTCAAGCGCCCGGTGAGTCAGGAGCATGTTCAAATAGAGTCTTGCGTTTCTGTTTGGAACGTGCATGGATTCAAGTATTGAGCACGTATTCTGTCCTAACTGTTCGGTGGAACGAATGATACTTGCTTGTTTGTATGAGCAGAAGGGTTGGTGGTCGCGGAAGGCGGAGAGGAGGAGGCAGTTGGGAGTGGAGGAGAAGAAAAGAAGAGCCGCAAGAAGCGCTTTTCACGCAGCCAAATGGCGAAAGAGAGATGGGCTAAGAGACGGGCGAGCAAGGAAACAAAGGGAGAGACGAAGTCTCGTCAAGAAGAGACAGAGACGGGGACAGATGAAAAAGAAGCGGAAGCCTCTTCGCCTCAGGTGAAGGGAATTATGGCTTCGGCTATCCTAGCTGTGCGTGTGCTAGCTATGCAAAAATTGAGAGGTCCTATAGGGGCTATGCATGGGGGGGGGGGGGCTATGCACGGGACATTTTTTATGTTTTTGAAAGGTGCGCAGAGGCATATTTTTTAGGTCAAAAGCACGTGTTTTAGGGCATAATTGAGGCCAACACACGGTTATTCCAGTACACTACACACCCAAGCAGGCTTATAGGCATCTTAGCTTGGTATAGGAGCTTCAGGTACTCTACAGTACATATGGGGCTATGCATAGGGCATTTTTTATGTTTTGCCATATGGGGCTATGCATAGGGAGGGGGACTATGCACAGGTAAATGCGGTATGTACTATATGTCTTGTGCGTTGTAGACGAAGAAAACAGGGACTGGGGCTACTCCAGGACGGAGGAGAGGAAAAAGAAGCGGTGCAGCAGCAACTCCTCTGGAATCCCCCGCATCCACTACCGACTCTTCTTCAGCTGAGGAAAAGCGGACGCTGAGAAGCCGAGCACCCAAGATTGACACGACTCCCACTACCACACCAAGCAGCGCATCCAGCACGAGAGCGAAGAAGACGGCGAAGGAGAAAGACACGCCAGGGACCTCTAGCGGTAGAAGAGGCAACAGACGCGCGGCTGCGAAGCCAACACCTGCCCCTGCAACCACTCCAAGCAGACGAGAAACGAGGAAGGCGACAGCGACAGCGACACGGCGTGTGCAGTCGGAGCCCAAGCCGACGAAGACGACGCCAGTGAGAAAACGAGGAGGGAAGGCGCCGAAGGATCCCTACGCCATAGACGGCGATAACTTCGACGCGTCGCCGGAACCGCTCCAGCACGTGGCCGTTTCCAAGTCCTTCGGCAGTGTCTCTTTCTCATACGCCACGCATTCGGGAGGAAAGTAAGCAGATAAGTCCACGATAAAAAGGCTATATTATTCTGGGTTTGCATAGTAGTAGACTGCTATAGTTTCTGAACATGCTGAATTTGACTTTCTAACTGATGTACTCGAACCCGAGACCTCTCGCATGGTAGGCAGACGTATGTATGTCTACGGGGCGACGGGCGGCCCTTTGGACGATTGTATCAAAACGTTCAAAGGCTGTCGACTTATCGTAGTAGGTTTAGTCTTGAGACTCTTTTCTGTTGTAGTCGATTTGGTCGTTTGGAGAAGTCGGCGGAATTGCGACGACAAAGCGGAGCGAAGCCAGACGAAGGTTTGGCGGACACGCTGCCTCTGGTGAGTATGTGTACTATTGACCGGTTGCGCTGAGCTCTTGGGTGGTCACGAGGTGACCCCGCGGTATTCAGTGTAAGTTTAGATCGGTGCCGGCAGGGTCGCTATCATCGTTCAGTCATCTGTGAGCCGAAAAGGAGCGAACGAAAAGAAGAAAAGATAATAAACAACTACGATGACGACCCCGCTGGCGCCGAGCTAAACTTACATATTACTTACCTCGTTCCGTTAGCACTCAGGAGCTTAGCGCAACTACTAGCCAAAATACACCGTCGTTGGTTGATATGTTGCCACTTGATCTTTACTCTCTGCTCGTGTTGTGGTGGTGCACGCTGACTGGGTGGGGTCCTTTGGGTGAGTGGGTTTTGCAGAGCGGCGACACTGGAAGCAGCAGTCCAGGCTTCACTCCGCCCCCTCTTTTCCGGACTACCACGACCACAGTGGAGATGGTGGAGAAGCTGAGTCCAGGAGGACGCACCGTCCTATCTTCGGCAACCACACACGTCCTGCTTCTTACTTTCATTCTTTAGTTTCACCCTGCTTGTCTTAGTATGTCCTATGAATCTGTGTTCAATGGGTGTAAGTCGTGTGGTGTTTGATGTGCAGGCTCGTGGTAGGCCGAAGCTGAGTCGATCGCTGACTCCGAAGCAGAGGCAACTGTTGAGTCCCGGGCGAAGCACGCCGTCTTCTGGCAACCTCGCTGATGTCTCCTCTTTCGGAACAAAAAGCAGCTCCGGTATGAATAACTTCGCCTCTTGAGACGCGCCGGTGTTCAGAGAAGAATTTACCAGCGAGATGTATTCCTGTTGCAGATCGCTATCCGAAGAGTACTCCGAGCAGTCGCAGTGGCAGTGGCAGTGGGAAATCGTCAGGTCGCGGAAGTTTGGGAGCGCGCAGCTTCTTGGATAAGGACGAAAACCGCATTGAGAGAGGTCAGTTGATTGCATGCATAGAGCAACGGAGTCAGGCAAGGGTTCGAACCGAATCGAACTTTCCTTTCTGGATTCTGCCGCTTTAATAGGCGTCCTCTCCTGGTTAGCTGTCACGATCAAAAGGAAAATTGATTGACTGAGGTCAACCAGCTGTGTAGGGCGCTCGCCTGGAATGAGAGGCTCAGGGTTCAAGTCCCTGGCACATTATGGCAAATTTTTCTTTCCGAAAACGCATATAATGGGAAGCCGATATCCAACCTGATTCCTAGAGATGGGCCGAGACTCTCGGTCTCGGTCTCGGAAATCTCGGTCATTTTTGGCGATCTCGGTCTCGGTCTCGGTCTCGACTTTAGAATTTTCAAATTCTCGGTCTCGGTCTCGGTCTCGCAACTTTTAGGGCCTATTTTAGGCGAGACCGAGACTAGATTGAAATCGTGCTTTCACAAGCAATTTTCATGCATTTCCGCTGAGATTTTAGCTGCCCATCATGAAAAAATTTCCCCTGCGGGGCGATTTTAGCTATGTAATATAGAAAATAAAAGTGAAGCACCTATTCGCCACTGTTTTCGCCATTTATTTTCATAGAAAACGACTATCAGAAAAAAATAGAAACGAAATTCCATAAGTTTCTATACCAATACTTAGTCTCGGTCTCGGTCTCGATCTCGGTCTCGGTCTCGGCAAAATTCCCTAATCTCGGTCTCGATCTCGGTCTCGGAAAAAATTCTAAGTCTCGGTCTCGGTCTCGGTCTCGTTTTAAGCGACAATCCAGTCTCGGCCCATCTCTACTGATTCCGTAATCTTGCTCGTCGCCTATGTGCGAACATGCCAGAGTTTTAACTTTCTTGATTTACGTGAGCATGGAAGGTGCTTATGCAGACATGGGAGGAAGCGGCAGCAGCCGCACCCTGTCTCTGTTCTCTGATGTGGAGCCTTTGGGTGGGGAAGAAGGGGATGAGCAAGAGGCTGTTGATCTGGGACCTCCGAAGCGCACACCCAGCGCCCAACAGATGCCGCGCAGGAAAAGAGGGTAAAAGAACGATGCACACAATTGGCGTAATGCGTGCGAAAGCGAATGATCATGTCGCGCATGGGATCTGGCAGGAATTTAGTATTCGAATTTCTTTAGAGCATCTGCCCTGTGAAAAATGTCATCCTTTTTTATCTATCCCTCATGTACAGAAGCCGATTTGGGATGCGGCCTGCGGGGCACCACTTAGAAGGCTCCAAATAGCTCAAAATGTAGCAAAATCCCCTTCCTATCTGATTCCTTGCAGTACAGAGGCAAAATCGGCTCCTGGATATGGGCTTAGATTGATAGAGGTTGTACACTTACCTTCTAGTGTACGAAATATGAAACTTGGCAGAATTCTACTAATTTCCGGCCAGATCCCCCTCTAATCATACGTACTACCTACGCATGTAGGCAGTCGAGCGAAGAATCGGGACTTGAGCTGTTTCCGAAAAGGGCGAAACCCAGCTACGAGATACCTGAAAAGAGCCCGGAGGAGCAATTCCAACTGGATCACCCCACAGAAGAAGGCGCTTCCCTCAGCATTGGTAAAGCCTAGCCAGCCCTCACTGTCCCATGTGAACATAGCAGACAGAAGACTGTGACACGTGTAGGCTGTCGAGTGTTGGCTGCGTGGGTGGATAAGAACTTTTATCCTGGCTGCGTGGTGGAGACGGAAGGATTCGGGCGTTTCAAGATCAAATTCGTCTCGGACGGCGCTCTGCGAGATATGCCACAGCCGGATATCCTGCCACTTGGACAGCTCAAGGCCGGAGATACGGTGACCACTATGTACACTATGTAACTGGTACAGTGTGAACTGATCCGGCTCATTCGTTGCATGGCCGGTGTGGTGTATACAACAGTACCTACCTACAGACCTGTATACGTACTTGTTGCATATCATGGTTGTGTGTGTTGTAGCTGATGGCGGACAAGGCGGATATTGGTGAGCTGCAGCCGGTGAGGATTGAGAGCTGTCCAGATTCTTCTCCTGAAGCTTGGCATCGCGGCTTCTTCACAGTTTACAATCAGAGCACCGAACAGCAAGAAGAGTCAGTACTTTACCTCATACGTCTACCTACCTACTTTACTCTACCCGGCCATCTTTCTGCTATTTTCTCCTGCTCTAGGTTGGAATGGACCAAGCTTGTGATCGATCAGACGCAGAAAAAGAACTTCATCGTCACCACCATCAACGTCGCTGCGGAAAGCGTCACTACAGGTTTGCACACATACTCGATGTGACCTGCGCTTTGTTCTGTACGTACGCATGCATGTGCGAGCGGCGGATTTCAGGAAACATCAGTGGAAGCCGCGAGAGGAGAACGCGTCCAACGCCTCCTGCTAAACCCACGCCCAAAAGAAAGAAACCACCAGCTCGCCCAGCCCCAACAGGTACAAAGTTGTGGGTGATAACTCTTTGTTCATTTCTGGAAAAAAGAGTTGAGCCTGCAGGCGGTGTTGCTGCCAGAAACCAAGATATGGCTTACAAAGCCACCTTGCTGTTGCTGATGCTGCATGCGGCTATCTTTTGTGTGGTTTTGGCTAACAATGACGAAACCCACTGCGCTGGAATGAGCGGCACCTACTCTCCGAGAAGGAGAAAGTGGTACCGCGCTCTATGCTTCTTGTAGGTGAAGTATCGAGCGGCAGTGGCCAGTCGAGTTCGGCTCAGATCTTTGCCGGTCTCAAGTTCGTCCTCACATCTGCTAATCGCCGCACCAAGGAGAGTCCAGGCGACAGCAGCGAAGGTAAGCCACTCCCGGTATTACTCTGGCGCTGATTGCTGCGTAGTGATTGGTGTGAACTGTAGACGAGGGTCCTCCGATTGTGTTCGTGAAGAAGCAAGTGAGGCAGCTAATCGAAGATGGCGGTGGCCAAGTGATTGAAGATTTCTCGGTAAGAGCACAGGCTCGCATGTAGTACATACTAGTGAATTGACATCCGTTTCAGTGTGAATGTGTGTGTGTGTGTGTGTTGATTAGGGTCTGGGCGTGGGCGAAAGGGAGCGCGTGTTTCTGGTGGCGGACACGCACTATCGAACGCACAAATACCTGTCTGCGTTGGCGCGCGCGATTCCCTGTGTCTCTCATCTCTGGATTCACAACAGCGCAGACAAGAAGGAGCGACTGGACCACAAGACCTACATGTTGCCGGCGGGCGTCAGTCTACAGCTCGGCGCTCTCATCCAGTGGTATCGCTACTTGTGCTCAGAATTATGGGTGCTCAATCCTTCTATGTTACACTATTCTGCTAAGTTGGACCTGTGAGTATGTATACGTAGATAGCTTGGGCTATCTGCGGACGGTAATTCTCTTTCTTGTGTATTGGCAGGCATGAGGAGTGCCCGCGTCTTCTTCGGGGTATGACAGTGCTGGTGCACACGGAGAATCGGCCGCCACCCAACCGTGCTTCCTTGGACTTTGTCCAAATCTGGGCGCCACTCGTCAGATGCATGGGAGCCAGCGTACTCGAGGAACTTCCGCCTGTCGGTACGTACCGTAGCAGGCACATGGAAGTTGCCCGCGCAGAGCCCGTGGTTTACGTACTCCTGTTCTTGGGGAGGAGCCCGGGCAGTGAGTGACTGTGCTCTTGTGTGTTGTTAGACGAGGAAGTGCGGGTGGATATGGTGTTGACGGATGCGAGCTGTGGGGAGGAAGTGCTGGAGCGCGCGCGCGAGATGGGCGCCTTCCCCGTCTCCTCCGAGTGGCTCATACAGGCCATCATCACGGGAAAGCGTCCGCAGCCGGACTCCCACGAAAAATACCGATATGACTTCATGGAGCAGGCGCATCCTTCCGCCTACTCTGGCGATTCCGCCTAGCTCCCTCCCATATTCTCCTTCTGCTATTATCATAGCTCCTTGATAACATGAGTACGAGTACAAGTACCTATGTACAATCATTCAGCTGCGGAGTTCGTATCCAAGTACCTTTTTGGGAGCTATTTTTCTCTGCTGACTTGTTCCTTGTTCAACGATAGTATTTTTCTGCTGTATTGTTCTTCTTTGTTAAATGCTATGTATTTTATTTTTGCGTTCTGGTATTCATTGACCTTGTGTATGTACGTACGTATGTACTTGTGTGAGTTCATTTTAAGGGGAACTTTGGGCGGAAAGTTCGAGGTAAGCCTGCACTGATCATTCGATAGAGCATAAAAAATGCTGCAAAACGCACCAAGTCCCATCCCTCTACGTTGCGTCGTTCTTGAGTTACAGGCAAAATGGACGAAATGTGTGCTAAACTGCGCAAGGACACCTGTTTTTTGGCCTCCCATTCCACAGGCAGTGAAGATAGAGCAAAACTTTATATATACAACAAAAAGGTAGAACACCAAACGGAGCACACGGTGGTAGCAAAATTATTCCGATCGGTGCAATGGTTAGCGAGCTACGTGCTCTCAAGCTGAGTTTCCCGTTCACAGATCAGTTTTTGCCTGTAACTCAAGAACGACGCAACATAGAGGGATGGGACTTGGTGCGTTTTGCAGCATTTTTTATGCTCTATCGAATGATCCGTGCAGGCTTATACCTCGAACTTTCCGCCCAAAGTTCCCCTTTAACTGCGAATGAGTTCACTGTTTCGATTCTGCTTTTTTCGTTGAATTTGTACTGCTTCTCCTTTGTTGTGAAGAACGTGCACAAGACTATGCTAACCCCGAGCTACTAATTCATATTGAGAACATGATTTCAAAATGACAAACAGAACTGAAATTCTTCGTCCAGCGCACGTTTTGTAATGTCTTTTTGCTGCGATAGGACTGTTGGTATCTGAGTAAAGTTGCGTGTTGATATTGTCGTATACAATCTAACATGTTAGGATAGTTTTGTTGGGTATATTTAAGTCTGCACATCGTTGCACGTTTAGTAGTGATGTACGCATGCTGCGTTATTTCCAGTATGGACGGCCGGATAGGAGCATGGTGGGGTGGATAATGGCGCGTATGCTACGTGTGATGATGGTGTGTGTGTGTTGTTGGGCTTGATTATTAAACCGAGTAAGTAAAGAATATGTGGCCAGTGCGCGGGATTGACCAGTTCCGCTGAACATATCTAGGTGGTCCCCTCTGATTGATTTTCACTGCAATTTTTGACCGATGCTGGCGACCACCCAGCAATTTTCAGCGCACCTGGTGAATTGTCCATTAGCTGTCAGGTTTTATGGGTGTCCCAAACTCGCGCTAATGTACTGCTAAAATACGTACTGCTATACAGTAGGTAACATATACTGTACACAGTAGTATGATGATATGCTGGGTCTTGCGGTATAGTTTGGGATTTTCAGCTAATGGATCGTTACGCAACTGTGCTGTTCGTTATTATTCATACATTGTGTGGTATTGTTGACTACGTGCTAGTATGAGGTTGGAAGATGCAACAAGCATTTTGTTATGTGGCAAGTGGTTTTTCTGTTGGATAACCTGTGTAGTATCATCGCATACTGTAATGTTTCGTGATTGCCCCCCTCGAATATAGCCCCCCCCCCCCCCCCCTCGTATATAGCCCCCCCTAATCGGTGCCTATCGTCATTTGTACTCGTATATAGCCCCATATCAAAGACCGCGAAAAACGACGAAAACGAAGGTTTTTACAGCTAAAAACAGCGTTTTCGACATGTTTCTAGCCATAGGAGTTGATGGCGCATCATTTAGGGCAGTTTGGGATACATTTTGGTTTTCACCCCTCTTGACCACTTTAGCAGAAATGGTCAGTCCTTGTCAAAAATGATAATTTTTGCGCAAGAGCAGCCTGTTTTAGACCACTTTAGCTTGTGTAAAGGCAAAATAAGCCATAAAAACGAGTTCAGGGGGTCAAATAACTTTACTTTGGTCACTAATGCAAAATGCCCTCTTATATAGCCCCCCTTTTGTATAGCCCCGCCTCGAATATAGCCCCCCTAATCGGGGCTTACCGATCATATAGCCCCAGGGGGCTATACACGAAACATTACAGTAATACTTCAGCTTGAGTCTTCAAGCTAAAACAGCACTGCCGTACGTACGTACTACATATGTACTGCCTAATTTATAGGGTGCCCGCCCGCTCATTGCTGCTACCAAGCGGAGATTTGAAAGCTGTGCGCGCCTGGAAATGCAGCTCCCGATATGCTTTGTTCCGTAAGCAAGTAACCACAGCTTAGATGGTTACGATGTCTTTTCAGATTGCTGTTTTCATGTTCGCTCTGAAACAGCATTTCCTCGTGTTTACCTACCACAGACAACGCCGAAATATTTTACATCATAATACCAAATTGGAGGGTTATTTATAATTGGAAAGGGCACAACCTGAACTTTTTAAGCGAGCTATGGACGCCAACAGTGCCGCACGTCCGTGCATGCCAACAAAAGAGCGTGTGCAAGTCCGGTGACCAAAGTACAAGAGTGGGAGTTTGAGAAATTGAGCTGTGCAGTCAGATGGGACGTGCGCTGAGGGGCGTAATCCCGTTCTGCGCTGCGTGTTCGACTCACGCATTGGCTGCCCAATTTTTCAAACTGCTTCTCTTGTGCTCAATACATACAGCCCAATACATGTCTTAATAGAGCTATGGACGCCGATCGACTCGTCTGAATAATGAGACTTTTGATGAGACGAATCGAATGGTATCAGTAGTAAGTGAAAAACACCAAATCGTATTTGAACCGCTCTTTGTCTAGCCGGGAGCGGCATCTGCTCAGTTGGGTCGGAAGGACAGTGATCTATCTTATAAGCAATATAGGCTGCCTAGCTTTATCTCTCATGTAACGGCGTTTATTTGCTTTGCTATGTAGAAATGCAACGGAAACCGACTGGACTATTGTTGAGCTCCAAGGAAGTTTGGAAAGTACTGATCTCTCATCATTGGCTGGTGCTAAAATCGGTGACATCTCCTACACCGAGGAAGTGAGATGCAGCAAATCTTGTTGTCTACCGAGGCACAAATGCAGGAACAGGAGGCAAGTATGCATGCTCCCATCCTGTTTATAGGGTACTCCTGTGCTTATCGTGGGTCATCATGCTCTATTTGGAAAAGAAGTAGCGATGGACAAGCCACTGGCTGTAATGGTCAAGAAATCCATTACCAGTGCAGATTCAGCACATGCGCCATCGCTTGGATTTCAGCTGCTGGCTATTATCCAAAGAAAGATTGTATTCAAAGTCAGGCCCAAACCTATTGTCAAGGCGTAATCATCAGTATGTGTATACGGTTATTGTTTTGTTTTTCTTGGTACGTTGCGAAGGTCACATTGTATGTTCAGTATATGATGACGTACGTACTCTTGGCAGCAAAGCATTGCATAAGTGAGGACAATTCCGCTGCATACTCTAGAATAATAAATGTCACAATTTCACACGATTCGATGGGCATGCAGTCTTCAATCCAGGGCAATTTTGGCCTTTTTCCCGTTAATAATTGGCTCTTTGCCATATTGCAAGTGCATCTTTTGTCGCAGATGCGCATAGAGCATGTCGGTCAACAGGAATATCTGAAAAACTTCTGAAGTTCAGTCCTTATGATTGTATCGCTATACAATAAATGAAGCGTCTAAACTGCGAGCACACCTGAGCAGTGGAGTAGACGAGAGTAATGGCGAAGTAAAAATTAGCATTGGCAGATCCTGTCTGTATCCACAGAAACCACATGACTGGAGCCAAGACGGTGGCGCACAGCATGGCACAAGCAACAATGAGGCCATGGCGAACAACTGCAACGAAACAATGCAAGCGAAAAGAAGCTAGCATCTTAAAACACACTATTATAGCACACGATGTACGTACGTATACGTTAGCACCTAAAGTCGTCCCAGCCGCGTTCTGCCGTGTGTTATAAATATCTCCGGATCCAGCCATCGTAGAGCAAAGCGGTTAAAAATCTCTCGATAACTTTTAGCGGGATTGAAAATAAAAAAAACCGCATGCGTCTACGAGCCCTCTGTGTCGAGAAATCGCCAAATTCCTTAAGTATGAAAAATGTACTAAAAAGGTACACTTTTTCCGATTATTCCACATAAATGAACAATGCCGCAAAAACTTTTTTATTAAAAGTAGCCTACCCTATGTAAAATTTGGTGTAGATTTCAAAAATAGTATCGATGTTTCAAAAAAATTTAACCCCGAGTATATAATTTTGCAAAATTTGTATATTTTTGACAATTTTTGGGTAGGGGTTAAATTTTTTGGATCAACGATACTATTTTTGAAATCTACGCCAAATTTTACATAGGATAGGCTACTTTGATGAAAAAGTTTTGGCGGCATTGTTCGTTTATGTTGAATAATCGAAAAAAGTGGACATTTTTCATACTTAAGGAATTTGGCGATTTCTCGACACAGAGGGCACGTAGACGCATGTGGTTTTTTTTATTTTAAATCCCGCTAAAAGTTATTGAGAGATTTTTAACCGCTTTGCTCTACGATGGCTGGATCCGGAGATATTTATAACACACGGCAGAACGCGGCTGGGACGACTTTAGACGGGTAGCAGGACGTTTGGTTTGTGCGAAGGGAAGATCGAATAATACTTACAGTGGAAGAGGCGGCTCATTGCCGGGAGAAAAGCCAAATAAAGCCCAGCATCTGCCAAGGATGGATAAGAGCGAAACACAGCCACTAACGCCAAAAACTCAGTGAACAATAACACCGGATCATCGCTAAACATACGCCAACAAGAGTAGTACCGTATTTACCGGTGCATAACTACCTGCATAGCCCCCTCCCCTATGCATAGCCCCATATCGGCAAAACATAAAAAAATGGCCCATGCATAACTGCGGAAGCACCGATTTACCGGTGCAGAGTCGCATGCAAAAATCGAGAGACGTCTTATGTGGGGCTATGCCTAGGAGACTACGCAAAGGGAGCTATACACCAGTAAATATGCTATGTGGTTGTATTTGGTGGTTACCCTCAGTCTTTGATTTTGCTCGACCACAGTGAGTTTGTTGACGTCTGAATTAGCGGACTTCACACGGCAGCCTATGCGCGCCATAGAAAGTACAGCGCGCGCGCGTAGACAGTTACGAAAGAAAGCAACAGTCCCATTTTTGTAGTTTGAAGCGTGCCAACTGTGGTCCTCTTTTATTCGAAACTGTCTACACAGCACGCACAGAAAGCCGTGTAAGTCCACTAATACAGACGTCTACAAACTCACGGTGGTCGAGCAAAATCAAAAACTGATGCAGATATGACACATACCGCATGCATATTGCCAAAGGTAGAATGTAGACCACTAGATTCAGCTGGAAAACCCATAAGAAAAAGAGGCGAAAGTGGTCGAACATCTCGGTAAAGAAGTACCAAAACAAACCAACATTTGGCGTCAGATCTGGGACGGATACACTACAACAAACCATGTACTATTGACGATATATCCCTTATCGTACGTAAGTTCGGAGCAGGCTACGCACGGTGTAGCATTTGATCGGCACTCCAATCAAATATCAGCAACATGGCGTGTCGTCAGTAAGTAGAGAGAGACACATCACACATCCACTGTTTGATTCCATGGCATATGTCGTCAATCGAAGTGCCTCGCACGTATACATACTTACTGTAGGTATCTATTGAAACTTACAGAAAGCCATATGTCGAGTGAAGAAACTCGTACGATCCGAAAGCATATGCTGACAGTAGCAGCAATCCAAACCAAGTGAAGCAGAAAACGGCCACAGAATAGCATATACGACTCCAGTTTAATCGGAGTGAAGAACCGGCAGATTCGTTGACGGTTTGCTGCAGTAATATATCAGCGTCATCGAAGCATTTCCCAACCATCCAGGTTCTAGGTACATACATACGTATCCATGATGCTATATGATACCTGAGCAGAATTCAAGGCCACCGGTACACACAGAACAAAGGGGTACAGGCCAAGATAGGCAGCGAATGCAACCGCCACATTTGCAAATAGGCAGTGACCTGAAACAAGCAATGAGCATCTCTTTTACTACGTATTCTTCTCGCACAACTAGACGACAATACCAAGATAAATACTGGATGGATACCCGACGTCAGTGCCCAAAGAGCAAGCGCTATGAAAAAGTTCTGGAAAACAGTTGATGTCTGAGCGACACAGCTGCCAACAGTGTACAAGTGGAGCAAGTAACTGAAACAAATAGTGGCTGATCAGCTGACAAGTGTTTATCAATTATGCAACCAAAATGGAGCGGAATATAAGATAAGTGTGTGCGTGTACCTGCACAAGTGCACACGCAGCAATAAAGAAAAAATTACCACAGCTCCACATGAAAGCGTGCGGCCTCCGCCGCCCGTATCTGCTCCTGCTTCGAATTGTCTGCTGCTGGTTGTCGCCTCTGAGTAGAGAGCACATAGCGAAAGGCAGCTGCACCCAATAGAACAGATGTCAACACATCAAGCAAGGTGAAGAGAAAGGGGAAAACGAAGGAAGAATATTCTCTGACCGCATCTATAGCATACAGCAACAGAGGCATCTGAAAACACAAGCACAGCGCGAAAGTGAAGCATGTATTGCAAAGTAACACACCAGAAATACACATGGTGGTCGGGCACCCTGATCAGTTTGGTCGTGCTAGCTACGTACGTATGTATTATAAACTTACTTCGTGAAATACATCACCAGCATACGGATTGATTCCAACCTTCCGCAGCTCAATGCCTTCCTTCACTAGAACATACACTCAAAGCACGTGTCTGTACTTGCACCGGAATGCGTACAACATGCATCCCCCTACTGCATCAGAACAGCGTTATGTATAGTAGTGGTAAGTAATGATAGTACAGGAAACAGGTATGTAATATCAAGTAATATGTACACATACATGAAGCTCTCACAGCGTTTGAAGGAATTGGCAGGCGTGCTGATTTCGACGCGATCTGAAAGAGCGTCCTGCATAGACGAAGATTGTAGCGCGCATCTCAGCGCAACAGCCACCGCTCTGAGAATCCAAACTGAGAGTCCCATTCCCATCACCCTCAACTCCATCTCAATCAGCTGTTTCACAAAAGTCCATATACCGCTACAACACATTCCACTAAGAATATAAAAAAACGAGCTGAAAACAGGCTTCATATTCGATAGAACTGCGGGTAGAACCACCCCAAACGCATCAACATGAAACATTTGCTAGAAACAAAACAGATTCTGTTCACATAAGCGCGAGTAAACAAAGATCAGAAACAAGTGCACAGACATTTCAAGACAACAAACTAAGTAAGTAAGCAGATAGTGTGCTTACATATGAATCAAGAGATGTCAGAAATTTTACAGTATAGGCTGTAACAAACATGATAACATTCCATTTTATCTGCAGTTTTCAGGCAGAACCAGTCTTGCGCGCTTTTGTGCGCGTAGCTGATCGAAGAAGCTGCGTATATCTTCCTCTCGTACCACTCTCTTTCTCGCAGCAAAATCCTTCAGGAAATCTGTCAGATTCGATTTGAGATTGTTGTACTCTGAAATTCAATACAAATATAACCGTACAATTCAACAACCATAAACTGATTGATCTTTTGTATGCTCAAATACGGTAGGAGATAAATTTCACGGCGTTCGCTCGGCGTACAGCGCACATATGCTGGGCGCACACCGGATGTACAGTATGCTTGGCGTGTATATGGGCATATGGCTCGGCTCAAACAACAGAAGTCATGGCCAGACAAACAGCTATGGCCTGGCCACGTTGAGCGTACGCCGCTTATATGTGAGCAAGGCATGAATTCGTAGTCTACTATTTGAACATTTGCTAATGCCTGCGGCAAAAACACAAAAAAGAGCAGAAGTGTACTAGCTAACCAGAGAGCATCTCGATCTGGTTTGTTCTGTCCATTTGGCCGAACAGCTGCATACCAGACTGCAGCATACTCTCCTTCTTCTCTTTCGCTTCACTCTCGTAGTAGTGAACTGTGTCCTTGGGATCCAACAAAAATTCTACATTCTCTTCTTTGTATTGTACCTGCAAGTGGCACCGATAGAGGAAATCTTATGACGTAATCTCATAACGCATACGTAGTCTTATTTACTAGTGCCAATACGTAGCGCTTTCCAAAGGATGAGAGGGCAGGGGCATACCAAATTATCACGTACGTACACGTCTACCCATGGTTACCATGCAAGCCTCGCATTTGCAAAGTTCCAGTCTCCAGCCGTCCGGTAAGAACAGAGACTTGGGTGTCTTTTCCGTATCCGGTGCTAACTTAGCGCAAGCCACTTTTTCCACATTCACAGCGTCGCCATGTGAGTCTTCTGAATAACATGCAAAGATACAGGCCCACAGACGCTTTTTAGCTGAGGAGTTGAGTTCACAGGCCTTTACGCTTAGTGCTGTCGTCGTCGCGTTTTCCGAATTCGTAGCACATGAGGAAGGGATGTCGAGAGATGCAAGTGCGACAGATGAGTTCAGCAAAGGAGTCGCCAGAGGGGGGACGCGCCTCTTCCTCCTCAACCAAATGCTGAAACCAAACGCCACTTGCTCTTCCTATGCTTTACGTGAGTATTTACTCAACTGCTCCGCATTCTAAGGTATAGTCTGGCCAATAACAGTTGGCACTTGGACTCAAGGCGAGTTGCGTAGTTTGCATGTACTTCTGCTAAATAGGAGTACACGAAGCATGGACAGAAATCCGCATTTGTAAATTTGTTTTACGCAACGCGCCTTGAGTCCCAGTGCCAACTGCTATTGGCCAGACTATAGCCGTGTCTGTCTACCCTGCTGTGAAACCAGTCTTCGCAGCATATGCATTGTATCTGCTCATCAGCTACAGAGTCCTCAGGATCCGGATACGGCCGATCGCACACACAGTAGAGTCCACGGAAGTTGTGATTGTACGCATTCTTCTCATTCACTGCATCTTTCTCCTACAAGGAACCATATTTTGGGCATATTTTTTACCGCCACACACACAACTGCAGCATATTATAGACAAGACGCATATTCCATACGTACAGTACATACGTCCACCTTGGTTATGTACCTTATGTAACTTGCACGGGTTCTCCTTGGGGAATTTTGAGTTTCCGCAATCACAGCGGAAGTGGCGCTTTGTGTATAGTTCGAATATTTCGTGGCCATCGTGGCATTTGTAGCTGCAGGCCAAACACACGCCACCTGGCTCCTCGCCTCCGCATGTGGCGCACGCATACAACGCCTGTCTCCCAACGTATCCCTACATCATACAATACATATTTTTCTTCCTCAGGCTCTCCACAGACAGCCAGCATGTATGTACAGTGCACGAACCGGCAATACATACACGCAGACTATTGCCATAATTTCCCACATCTACTATTATGTATACATACGTACATACACACCTGACTTTCATTCATGAAAAACGCGTAAGTATATACTTGGGCGTAGGTGCAGTTTTCGTGATCAGCAGCTCCGAGTACAGCCCTAGCATCCGCCTCCAATGCTTCTTCTTCCGCTACCACATCCTCCAAGGAAAATGTCAGCTCTTCTCCCTCCTCCTTCCGTTCCGCTCTTTCGTTGTTCCCACCACCCGGAACACTTTCCTCTTCTTCTTTGCTCATGTCTAATTCAACAAACTGTATCACTTGTCTGCACCTCCTCCTCCTTCCTTTTCCTGTTTGTTCTGCTTCTGCCATGTACTCCTAGAGAGGCCTTCTGACGAAGGCCCCCCCTCCCTTCCTTTCCAAAGGAAAGGAAGGGAGGGGGGGGGGGGGGCCTTCGTCAGAAGGCCTCTCTAGGAGTACATGCTTCTGCATCTGCTCTCTGCCTCTCTTCTCTGTTGTTCTGTTTTGATGAGAAAATGAGCTGATTGCTTTATTTGTATGTAACATGTTTTACAATGCTGCGCTGCGCTGCACGCGACCATGTACTCCTAGAGAGGCCTTCGGGGGGGGGGGGGGCCGCCTTCCATACTTTCCACCCGTACTTTTCACAGAAATTTATTGATTTTTTTAGTGCGGAAAAACGTCCACGTACGTACTGTATGCGTCATAGGACGAAATTTGCGCAAGTTTAGCTTTCTCCAGAAATAAGCCACATAGAAAGAAACGGTTCTTTGCATGATAATTCTAAGACATTTGCGCATATTTTCAGCAATAGCTGATAAGTAATTTCTTGTAATATTCAATATGTTTCAGGCTGATAATGTCACATATTTTTCACACTGGACAAATAGGTGGCTATAATGAAACGATTATGCATCAAAACATGCCAAATCAAGTCAAACTAAAATCATCCATATACCCCAACTTTCTTCGATCTTTTCAGTGGTGGGGTCCGCGTTAACACATTCACAAGTGATATGGCCAAAAATGGCCATTTTTCAACTTTTGGGCAAAAGTAGGGTATTTTTCCAGCCTCAGTGCAATATACACTGAGCCAGCCAAATGATATCCTTTTAACCGATACTGAATATGCCTGCCAACTCCATTCATTGGTGATCACGCGTGAGCACGAAAAAAAGAAGCTCCAGTACTAAAGGTGATCACGTGTGAGCATAGGTGATCACGCGTGAGCACTTATGACTTCATAAATGCTCACGCGTGATCACCTATGCTCACGCGTGATCACCTTCAGTACTGGAGCTTCTTTTTTTCGTGCTCACGCGTGATCACCAATGAATGGAGTTGGCAGGCATATTCAGTATCGGTTAAATTCCACCACCAAGGGTCCATAGGCCCCAGTGGTGGTGTTAACTCCTTCTTCACCACACTGGCAACCTGAGAAATTCATGAAAAACTCTGTTTTTACATACATTTCTACTCAAGTATGCTACCCTAGTGCAGTCAAACAGAGAATATTAGGGCACCTTACCCTAGTTTTATGTGTACCTTTCAAAAATGCACTTAGTTTTAAAATTCTTTTACTATAATGCCTAAGCAGCCTCTTTTTTATAACATTTTTGTGATCACTTGAGTAAAAACATTGGGTATATTAGCTTCAAAAGTGGAATAATTTAAAGATAAAGCTCATTTTTGAAATCTTTGCATATAACTAGGGTAAGGTACCCTGATATTCTCTTTTTGACTGCACTAGGGTAGCATACTTGAGTAGAAATGTATGTAAAAACAGAGTTTTTCATCAATTTCTCAGGTTGCCAGTGTGGTGAAGAAGGAGTTAACACCACCACTTGGGCCTATGGACCCTTGGTGGTGGAATTTAAAAGGATATCATTTGGCTGGCTCTGTGTATATTGCACTGAGGCTGGAAAAATACCCTACTTTTGCCCAAAAGCTGAAAAATGGCCATTTATGGCCATACCACTTGGGAATGTGTTAGCGCGGACCCCACCACTGAAAAGATCGAAGAAAGTTGGGGTATATGGATGATTTTAGTTTGACTAGATTTGGCATGTTTTGATGCATAATCGTTGCATTATAGCCACCTATTTGTCCAGTGTGAAAAATATGTGACATTATCAGCCTGAAACATATTGAATATTACAAGAAATTACTTATCAGCTATTGCTGAAAATATGCGCAAATGTCTTAGAATTATCATGCAAAAAACCGTTTCTTTCTGTGTGGCTTATTTCTGGAGAAAACTAAACTTGCGCAAATTTCGTCCTATGACGCATACAGTACGTAGGGGCCATTTGGCGCACTAAAAAAATCAATTAATTTCTGTGAAAAGTACGGGTGGAAAGGAAGGGGCCTCTAGGAGTACATGACGCGACGGACGCCGACACCATGGAGTTCTATAGTAACAACGCCGTAACAAGCAGAACCTTCATTTCTAGAGTAGTCCATGCCGACACCGCCGACGCGGACGCGCAAGAACTCCTATAACATCAAGGACTCCTTAATGTTATAGGAGTCATTGGCGGACGCGTTTACACGTTTCTTCTGCTCTTCCACAGACATCTAGAAAGTACACGGACATAGCACTCTATTTTGGTACTGGACATCAGGTAGAAGTCCATGCACATACGTAACATGTGGAACACAGGGCAGCTTTTACACTCCAGAGTACTATAGCACAAAATTGGCATGCAACTAGGTTTGGTAGGTATCTTGTCATTCGAAAACAATATCTCCTTCAATTTTACCAGATTTTACATCAAGGCTAAGCTATATACCTGAACAGATGCCCACTTTTTCACATCCTACATAGTGCACTCACTTACTCACCATGCAGTGCACTTACTGTGTATGAGAATGAAGGAAAACAGCATAGAACAAGGACCAGTTACACACATCACAAATCATCATTGCAAACAGCAGTAATTGATAATAGGAATACCATATTTTGGGTGTATATCCCCCTGAGTATTTCCCCAACATATTATATCCCCCTGGTGTATAACCCCATCCATGTACTGTAGGGTACCTTAACTTACCGATGTAAGCTGGTCATAGGCTAGCTATAGCTACTCCTACACCAAGTTACTATGCTTATAGGCCTAGCTGATCATGTCTTGTACTAGAATAACCCTGTTTTAACTTCAATTATGCCCTAAAACACATACAGGATCTCATAATAAACCAAACACTGCATAACCCCATCAGACCACTTGATTTTGTATAGCCCATGGGGTATTCACCCAAAAATATAGTGTGGTACAAAATCACAACTGGGATGATCCACTGGACAGCTTTTTGACCTTCGTTTGTTTGCGCTTCATCGTTCTTGAGCTAAAAAGCATACAAAGAACAATTGTCAAGACCAATTATCAGTGAAGAGTATGATGCAGAAATCGTTTTTCTTTCTTCTCCAAAAAACCGCATCTCTTTCTGTGGAGCATGTGCAGAGATATCTCACTCAGAAGATCCCCAGTTTGAACTCCCGCGTGTTGAAAGATAGCCATTCCGTTCTGGATATCACACCTAGTGTCCGCACAAAAAAAATAAATTCGTGGACTTCTTTGTCCGCCTAAGCTCTCTAGAAGTCCGTGGCTCTTCTCCTATCCTCTGGCGGATTTGGATTGGGTCGGATCTTGTAAGTTTTGTTATTGCCATTATTCTTGTTTCGGTGTGTGATTTGTGTGCAGTTTTTACGCAGAAGAAAGAAAGAAGTGCTGGAGAAGTGGTCACCTTTGCTTTTGGTCATCGGCTGTCCAGGTGGGCAAGATAGATCCGAAGCGTGCATAGTGAGTAGTTGTTGGTGAAATTTCACCTTATCTCCTCTTCTCTTCTGTGCGCACCCTTGATCTGCCATTTTCGTCCATTATTTCGAGAACACTGCGTCAGGTTCGTGTTTGTTGCACCCGTTGTTTGTCGCGTGTGTCATAATACTGGTTTATCTGTTGTAGCGGGCCATTACCGTTCTTTAGCTGCACATTTGACGTTCCATATTGCAGTTTGTCATTTTGGTTGTGTTTGGTAGGATTGAAAACTCAGAGGAGGATATACCAGAGTGGTTTGATCAGTACATCCGTTCGACCAATTCGGGGTATTTGTCTCTGCGCTCCTTGTTAGAAACTTACCGAAGAGATAGGCGAAAGAAGCTCATGATGGCCAAAACACCACAGATCCTCACTATCGAACCCCCGACAGAGATCATGTTCAAAGGTAAATCCATCTGCCATCAATCCTACGCTCTTGTGTGCTTGGCATCGGTTGCGCTACTCCCATATGTTGGTTGGCCTTGGTTGCACAACTCCTCCACATATCGGTCGGCGTCGGTTGCGCAACCAGTTGACCATTGAGACTGAATCCCGGGAGGAGTGTTACGAACTGCGTACGTATGGCAATATCGTCTGAGGCCAGTAGTAGTGTACGCAAAGTACTACTTGTTTCATCCTGTTCTTCAGTGTGTTGAAGAGCGCTTCTCTGGAAATGCACCTTAGGTTCCTTTTTATGGTCCAGCAGCCATGTTCCAAACATATTGAGCCTTCCGCATTACATTGCTGACCAGTTTGCAATTTAACCCCTCCTGTATGCTGAGATACGGCTGCTGGTAGGCCCAATTTTGCCCCCCCCCCCCCCCCCCCCCCCCCACGTGCCCGCCACTTTTTTAACAAATTCTTTGGTTCTCTCTACTGCCTTTTCAACGCAGATTTTGGTTTGGGGCATGCCCCTTCGATATTTTGATGAATATGGCGTGATATAGTCCAAAACGCGGTAATTTTGGCTAATTTGATCATTTTCGTCAATTTTTATGGTTTTTTCATCAAAATATCGAAGGGGCATGCCCCAAACCGAAATCTGCGAAGAAAATGGAGTAGAATGATGCTAAGAATTTTTGAAAAAAGTGGCGGGCAAGTGGGGGGAAAATTGGGCCTACCAGCAGCCGTATCTCAGCATACAGGAGGGGTTAAATTGCAAACTGGTCAGCAATGTAATGCGGAAGTCCCAATATGTTTGGAAAATGGCTGCTGGACCATAAAAAGGTACCTAAGGTGCATTTCCAGAAAAGCGCTCTTCAACACACTGAAGAACAGGATGAAACAAGTAGTAGTTCTAGGTATGTAAGGCGAGTTTAGCCATATGTCCCCAGACCGGTACCTGGTGGTGTGCCTAAGTCCACAGCTGTGACAGAGGGTAAGGGGTTCGATTCCCGTTCGGTCCTATTTCTCTCCCCCCTTTTCGGGGCCTGGTTATCGCCATACGAAACGCGGCACGTCACAGAGTTAAAAGCGACATACGTCCAGCATCCGTTTGACGTCGTGCGCCCAAAAATGTCCACGCATGGCTGTCCCTGTTTGTTGTTGCGTTGCGGTTGCTCACCTAGAGCATATACTCTGTTTGGACGTATGTCACTTATCTGAACGCTCCATTATGCATATTATGAGTTTGTGTATTACGTTGCGTATGCGCATTGTGTAAGGTCCTTTCACCGATGTTGTGACGAGCTATTTGGACTTGACGAATCCGTCTGATAGGAGGGTGTGCTTCAAAGTGAAGACGACTGCCCCTAAGCAATACTGCGTTAGACCCAATTCAGGATTTATTGAATCCAAGGGCAGCGTCAGAGTTGCAGGTAGGGATATCTGTCATTTCATGTCATTTTTATGTGTCATTTCACCATAGGCCACAACACTTTCCTGTATATACACGTGAAATTCTACACTATGCTAGTTCTCGAACCCAGCAGGGTCCTTTCTTACGTCCTCGAGTGGTACAGTGATAGATGACCGAAATCGTACGAAACCTCACCATCACTGAGGCACAGCAAGCCTGTTTTTGTAGGAGAGGGCGCCTCTGTGGCTTGTTTGGGACGTATTCGCCTATGGGCTTTATAGTCCGTCCAGCGAGAGTTGTCTAGCAGTACCTGTGCCCGTGCTGCGTACTTAGTTTTCATGTACTCTTGCTGAAAATGCATTCATTAAGCACGGGTACTAGACAGTTCTCTTTGGAGGACTATATGCTTGTTTGTTGTCTTTTAGTGATGCTTCAGCCTTTCGATTTGCACACGGAGGAGAAGACGAGCAAGCACAAGTTCATGGTTCAGACAGCCTACGTACCAGACGGCGAAAACAACCTCGACAACATCGTAAGTTTTCAAATAATTACTCTCACTTCACTTATGCCCAAGATGGCAATTTGAAGGTAGAACAGAACACATTATTACCTATTGATTGTGCACGTATTGTTAGTTTGTGTATGTTGTAGTGGAAGAACACTGCGGCTAGTGAGTTGATGGACTCTAAGCTGCGTGTGGTGTTTGATATACCGGAGGAGATGGCCACAGCTGCAGGCACCGATCAAGAGACGATCGCACCTCCGCAGGTAACACACGCTTCTATTGTCCATGCCAGACAGAACCTCGCTCAGTCAACGCACTAGTGTAGCATTACAGTACGTTTCCTACAGGGCGAGGTCTCTTCCCTTCTTTGTGGCCAGACTAGACTAGGCTGATCTGTACCGTATTCCCCATTCCTCTCTCTTATTCGGGACCCAGTTAACGTCATAGGGGATATTTCGGCCCGGCTGATGGGGCCACCTCTCTTTGGACGGGGCAAAAGGGAAACCCAGCTAAAGTCTCATCACCATTATATAGCAGAGCGCACAAGAATGATTTTTATACGATGCTCACCAATTTTCTCCCTTCCTAACTGGAGATACACTTCGGTTCCGTTGGGTTGGCCCGAATTACCCCGTACTTACTACCAATAGGTATGTATGTATTGTGCGTGCGTGGGAAAGAAAGGAAGATTGCTTGCAGATGAGTCAGGGTGGATCGGAAACGGAGGCGGACCTGAGGCGATTGGCCGACGTGAACAAGAAGCAGCAAAGTCGCATTGACGCTCTGGAAGTGGAGGGAGTGGAGTTGAGGGTATGCTACTAGCTTGCTTGAGTAGTAGTCAGACGGCAGCTTGCTGATGGTGTGTTGCAGGAGCAACTGCGGATCATGAAGATGAATCGCAATCCGGTCTCTTCTTCTGCATCCAGAGCTGAGAAGGAGTTGGAAGCTGGCGCCAACTACAAGCTGCAACATCTGCTCCTCGCAGCCATCGCCGCACTCGTCATAGGTCTCCTACTTGGAAAAATATTCTAACACCGCATCCCCAGCCACCTACACGTGCATACATGAACATTTTCACGATTTGCTGCGAACAGGAGGCTCCTGTGTTCCGCTGTCGTCTTCTGCAAAAGCTGTCTCTCTTTACTTTTGCCAGCAGCGTGTTGTGTGCGATTGAATAAGCCCCATCCCGCTGTATCACTTTTCTAGCGGAGGAGAACGGTTACGTACGAGACTCTGACAATGTGAACAGTACATACAACTCCTGCTGGCATAAAAGAGGGGAGAATAGCTTGGGTCAGTCATCATGTGTACTAGTAATAGTTATTGTAAGAGCGAGATACGTACCTTCTTTCTACCCGTATGCTAGGAGATACTCCGTGTCCCCATCATGATGTACTACTATGTAGTTACGCCGGTATTGTTTTCTGATATGTCATGTGTGATTTTTGATGGAGATGGTTACTTTTCGTTCTCAACTATTGCATGTTACTGTACAATGCGATGCCAATGTAGTGTAGTCTGTGGCTAATGCTATGCCGTATATTTTTCGTTACTTAGTTGCTGTCAGCAAGCAGCAGGGATAGCAGTGACAAATGCATGAATTGGTTTTTCTTGGTTCAGTGCACTGTGCAGTATCTGTATAGTTGTGTATAGAACGTATACGATCAGTGTCAGTCACGCTCTTTGTTGTCGTGATTTTTATACGCATGTGCAGTTAGCAGTACGGTTCTGACCTGGGGCAGTATGTACATTATGCATCAAGTGTACGTTCTCTGCTGTGTGTCCTACTCGCTGTGCACCTTATTGTTTCTTAGATCGCTGGCTATTTGTCTACGTATCTGTATGTCGTACATGCGATAGCTTCAGCCCCTCTACATATGAGTACCGTTTATACTCGAATAACGTGATCGCTTGTGATTGATTCTTTTGTTTTGGGTACTTGCAGCCTGCCGGAAGGATTTTGTATATGTGCGCGCTTCTGGCAAGTTGTTGGCCGGCAGGCTTCGTCGTCTGCACTTTCTGTACACGATGACACAGCTTGCTGTACTGTACTGTACTTACACGTACTCCAACTATTATCCGTATGCAAGCACATGGCTATACTGTATGTTCCATCAAATCGAACTTTTTTTAACATTAGATGAGTATCATCAGATCATTGTACTCCGTACTGAAAGCACTAATTCTACAGCACTGTTCTCATAATTATGATTTTCCACAGCCTCATTGGCCAGCGCAAGCGTATTCTTATCTCAATGAATATAATAATCTGTGTATTCTCTGTTTTTGTTCGTATGTTAATCCGTCTCGTCAGAAGTCGACGATAAAAGTTTTGCTGTTGTACATCATTTTGCCTCTTGACTTGTGTTGTGCTATGTGCAAGCCTTTGAGCCTATTTTATTTTACTGTTCTGATCAAATAGCTGAATCCAGGCTTGATGTCGTGTGAATAGTATCTGTAAGTAAGATGTTCTATTTCAGGTTTGGATTATTATCCTTTATAGACAAGTTAGAAGCCTGAAGTCAATATTGGAAGAAATGGTTGCAAAAGATGATCCGAATACGCAGTGTTGCGGGAATGAGTGGTGTGTTGCAGATGGCTGTGGCATCGTGTGTGCCGTTATCACATGGTATAAAGAGCACTCGGTCCATTGGCTTTTGCAATCAATGTCTGTGAACAAGTATACTATTGCAGGCTTCTTCTGGCTTATGGAGAGTTCTGCGTGGTGACAGTGATGTTGTTGCCATCTCCTGCCTCATCTATTCATCAAATTCTAAACGGGATTCTCTTTCATATTCTCATTGTTCTAGCATTTGCGAGTCATTGCAAGTCCATGTGCACCAATCCGGTATGTGTGTGTAGGCCTACTTCTCTGTGACGTTCGTAGCCACTATGTGTGTCCATGATCATGAATACTTGCTGTGTATGCATTCGCTATAGGGTGCCGTTCCCAAAGGGAATGCTACTGAAGAATATGTGGAGCGATTGCAGCTCAGGCAGGGTCAAGTTGTATACAAATGCTCCAAATGCTGCAGCATAAAGCCGGAAAGAGCTCATCACTGCAGTGTTTGTCAGAGATGCATCAACAAAATGGATCATCATTGCCCTGTAAGTTTCTTTTCTCTTCACTGACCATCCATCGGCATCTTTATCTGTAGGTACGGTAGCTGTTTCTTTCTCGTAAACGACTCAGCGACTGTCTGTCGTCGTATACTGTAGTACAACGTGGATCCCACAAAAGTGCCAGTCGGACCGAATGTACGACTGATGCCATGCGCGTTCGCCAGACGTCCGTCCGTACTTCCGACGTACCTAGCCGTGCATGGTCGTTTGCAGTACCATGATGTACTCCTAGATACGTCGGATGGACGTCTGATGACCGCGGCATTACTGTCGCCTGCCCACATACAATAGTACGTACGACAGTCGTTGAAGCGAGGGCCGATCTGCTTGTGCTGTGCACGTACATAAACGTTGTAGAATTTGTTTTAGTGGGTCAACAATTGTATTGGTGAAAGCAATCAGAAGTTTTTCGTCCTCTTTACGCTGTATATTGCGCTGCTCTCCGCGCACGCCTTGTATTGGGGAATATGGCAATTCATGCACTGTGTTAATAATGACTGGAAAAGTAAGAGCTGTCCGTCTTGCACACTTCACAGACATTGATTTTCTTCTTTGGGCGTGCTATTTGTGCTTTTCGATTTCAGACTGTAGCAGTTTTTCTCCGCCGGCTACCACTTTACTCTTGGTATTTCTTCTGTTTGAAGGTCTACTATTCTCGATATTCACTCTTGTTATGTTTGGAACTCAAATCCACAGTATTTGGACGGATGAAACTGTATGAAAATCACTCTTTACTTGTTGTAGAGCGTCTCTCTAGTGTACGTACATGTACGTTCATACATAGCGAACACGCAGATGCACTGCGTACATATGCCAAGCAAGGCGTACTATATTTCAGAGACAGTACGTGTCCTAGCCTACGTACGTACTACACGTCTTCGTACAAATTGTAGGTATAGCAGTGTATACGCTACTTGCGCTAAGAATTATAGGTGGTCGCGAGCTGACCGCTCTGTTTTCAATGCGCTTTTTGATCGGTGCTAGCGGGGTCGCCGATAAAAACGCACTGAAAACAGAGGGTCTGCTCGCGATCAACCATGATTCGCAGCGCAAGCAGCGAATATGCATCCCGGTTCTATTGTTGTCCTGTTCACATTTAGGGTATTGAGTATCTGAAGCGGGAGGAAGCGACTTGGGAAAGGCGAAATCGATGGAAGAGTCTACAAATGGTATTTGGTGGACAGTTTTCATGGGCCTGGTTTAACCCTTTCGTTGGCCCCTATATCGGTCGACGACCTTTCGAATACTCTGTATAACGTACAATTTGCCAGCTTAACTCATCCCGAACTTCCGTCATATTAGTCAGTCTCGTCCCGACGCCTAAAATGTGTTTGCTCCGGTGCTGATGGTCAACTACCGTATTTGTGGGTGTATAGTATAGCCTCACCCAGTACAAAAATCGATAGGTCTAATAATGGGTTATACACCAAGGGGATACTTATACGTACACGGGGGGAACAAATATAAAATTTGTTTTTGAGGTGTGCAGACGCATATTTGTGAGGTCAACAGGTGTTTTAGCGCATAATTGACGTTATGCAGTTACGGGGGAGGAGGTTATACACCAGGGGGATATACACCCAAAAATACGGTAAATTGTGGCTGTCTGTCGGGACGAACGCCTTTATCATTCTGGCAGAAGAACAAAGAAATACCTACAATATTATGGATATGCACTTTCATGGCTGTGATTGATTTGATTCGCATTTTCTGCATGCGAAGATGTAGTGTGCCACAGTGCATGGCAGGACTACTCTGAGGTCGCTGCTTGCAAACTGAGTCTCGTACATGCATACGCGCACGTTTCGCGACTTTCCTTTGTTGTGTTTGTGTGAAGTTTTGTGCAGTATATTTATACTTTTTCCAACATAAATAATACGGTACGGCACCCACTTTGCTACGTACTAATCTCAAATAAAGAAGTGCGCAAATTGTGCATCGATAAAATTCTGTCACACTATACCGACGCATTCAAGTCAAAATTTCTCAATACAACGGCAACCGCATCCTGAAGGGCAACGATGATGACTATCAAACCAGCTGATCATATGGGGCAAATGGCCACCATGACCACACGAGGGACACACACAGTTCAAACCTAAAAACTGCTGTGGAGTTACTGCTAGTACTTAGACACGCCGCTGTACGTCAACAAACAACAGCAAGAAACAAGTACAGTGCGTTTCTCTTACCTCTGACTGCTAGCTGGCAGACGCAACAGCGAAAAGACAACTGCTTGCATTCTCTACATCGAACACCAACATCGCGATCAGATCCACAAGCATGACAAATAGCCATGTAGGCTGCAACATCCACCCACATCCGTCAACGGGAAGATACTAGTAGGCATGTGGCGTGTTCAACAGTGAGCTTACTTGGCCCGGAGTGCGGTGATGGTGGAAATACGGAGTACTTAAGAATTTCGGCGGCTTCATTCAACATTCCCCAGCGACAGAGCACGTCTGCGTAAGCCTGACGCACCGACTCAAACCTGGAGACCAGCCCCGCGTCCAGCACCCTAAACACACTGCATGCCCTGCCCACACACAAGCCAGGCCCCTAACGCACACGTACACAGGCAATGACTACAGCCTACTTTGCGGATGTGTCGTGAGTATTTTGCTCCGCGGCGAATGGTCTTTGTTGTTGATGTTGAGGTTGAGTTTGTCGCTGGTGCATCATGCGAAAGTTCACAGCGGCAGGAGATGCCGACGCGGCAGCAGCAAAATCCAACGCCGCTGCGTCCTCAAAACAAACGCCGCCAATACACGCTGACCTCAGATATTCCCCGAGTCGGTGTGGACAGCTTGAGAAGAACATGCTCTGCTTGACATGCTCTGCTTGACATGAGAAGCTTGGCATTCTCTGCGTGCAAAGTACGGCGCGCGCGCGCGTACAGTTGCGCAAGGAGAGGAGACTTGGCACGCATCCAACTGTCGAAAGGGGATTCTTTCGCAAATGTCTACGCGCGCGCGCGCCATACTTTGTACGCGGCGCACAGACACCCTTTGGTTTTTCGTCAAGCTGTCCACACCGACTCGGGGTGTACGACTCTTCTGGGAGTTTGATGGGCTATGTAGGTACCATTTCGAAATATGCGATACATAACATACTGTACAAACAAAGTGCAATGTACGTACCTCGTCCAAGCTGCTACTGCGGTTCCTATGCTGTTGGCCGTGACTCCAAATTGAAAGAAAGTTTTCCGTCGATCGACGATCTTTCTCATCCGGCATGTGATGCACCGTGTTATACGGAGAAATACTCTTCCCCTGTAAATAAGCGTAGCATCATTTCATTCCTTAATACAACAATAAAACTTCTCTAGATTGTGTAAGTATTGATTTACCCCAAATCAAGAAATAGGCTACGGCGGGGGAAAGTGGGCTACGCCGGAGAAATTGCCATATAACCCCGATGTACTAAACAAACTCCCACATGAGTACCAAAATCATGGTCATTATCCAGTTCGCCTTAGATTACAGTTGCCCAAATTCCAAGGTGGCCCACTCTCCCCCGTCCTACCCAAATGGAAGTGTAAATCACTGAGAAATCACAACCCTTCATGGTCAGGAGCATTTTAGTCACTCACTTCACATTTCACTAGCTACAGGTACCACTGCTAAACGTAGCAACGCATGCTCGGAGCTACCAGCTAGGTACATACTGAGTGCACGCACATCCAGTAGGGAAAGAACGCCAATTTCGTACAATATTCCGCCCGCAAAAGTATAGCAGCCTGACTGGCAAAAATATCTACGCTAACGAAGTACGCAGAACAGGCACAAGCACAACCAGATCCTTACGAAAAGCGCCGAAAACTTCTTTTTGCGACGTGCGTCGCTCTGAAATGAGCCAGCTACGATAACCGAGTAACGCATAGATAGCACGGCTACGTACAAAACACCGTGTAAAACATAAACGTTGCAGATTACCTGTGCCTGCGAGTTGCTATTGAGGTTGCTCGCACTTCTGAGGTATCTGTCTGTGAACTTGGATTTCGCGCCGAGAACGCAACCAAGAAGAGCTGACGACTGGACATCACCGATTTTGCCAAAGTAGTCCAAACTACAAAGAGACATCATACCTGTTAAGAGTGGCTGGCACGGGAACAGCTTTTCCATCTCTTACTAATGACAGATGAGTTCTTTTCCGAACGGATGCAGGGACCAGGGAGAGCCCATGTCAGGATTGTTGAAGGCCTTCAACGAAGGATCCAGCGTCTCGTGAAGAAGCAACCACATCTACACACGCACAAGACAACAGACCACAATCTTCGCCGTACACCCATCTCAGACAAAATAAGTTCTGCATACTTGGACCAGATCTTCTCGACCGCTTCCAGTAGCCACGCCACTATTATGCAGACACGTCCATGCTTTGTCCTCTTCATAAAGCCTACCACAAAGAACGTCATAGTCAGAGTAGATTAGCTGCACATATAATCTACCAGTGCTTCCTTACACATAGCCTGCGGCTAAATCCTTGCTGACAGGTAGGAGTGAGGAGACATCATACAGACACACGTCCTGCGTTCCACCAGACCGTTCCAGCTTGGAGGAGCTCTACAGCACACAAGCAAGCTGATTCACCTACTGTACAAAGTAGCGCGCAAATCAGTCGCAGCATCAAGTCAAGTAAACATATTTATGTTCAGCCAAAAATACTCTGCTAGTGCTTCGGTGGTAAAAGCCTTTGATGCTCAAATCCATATGTTTCGGAGAATGAGGAAAACGAGTGGAGCTGCTGTCCTGCCATAGTGCAGCCAAAGAACGAGGAGTTGCAACTGAGGAAACGGAGACGGACGTCTTCCCAGTATTCACAAATTCCAGTCGTCCAAAGTGGATGAGTATACCTGAACACGCTTGGTTGGTACACTGCTGCACTGCACGTGCGCATACAAGCGTATACGTACATATAGGCATGTAAGTACCATGGAAATACGACCTGCAGAGCTGAAGGACAAGCCACTAGTTCGAGGAAAAGGAACAGCTGCTTGCATAAAATGAAGATGCGGAGCGCTGGGTATTGAGATACTGCGATTGGTCAGAACTCCCGATTCAGACTGTTGACTAAGCCGCACCCACTCCGCAGACTGTAAAATACACGTACGCACGCCACACTACTAGTACAGTACGTGAAGCTAAACACGAACAATAATACTGAAAGAATACGTACCGCTTGATTATTGATGGCTAGACAGAGTCTTCTCAACAATGATGAAAGAGTGGAGCCTCCTCTCTTCTCCTCCTGTTTAGAGCTCTGACTCGAGAAAGCAGATTCATGAAATACATCGCGAAGCTCCTGTAATCACATCACACATCAAACTGCAAGCGGAGGCGGAGCCTAACAGAATAGCGGTCGGTAAAGAGAAAACTGATTCAACTACCGCTAGAAGGGCCAGCCTTCCACCAGAGGAGAGAGTCGTATCAGGCAGGAATTCACAACGCACTTGCTGTTGCTTTCCAAACCGAAAGCCCATGATGACGCGTAACTCCTTGCGGCGATAAGAAACCACAATCGCGGCGTGCTCCTTATCAACCTGTTGGAAGCAAATGATACTTACACGAATGCCCCTGAGCTCACTTCATTAGGACGAGTTACTACTCACATACATATACTGCATACCTCATCTAGGCTCATATACTCGGGAAGACGCAAAGTTTGCAGCTGACTCAAGTCCAACAACTGCATCTCTTCAGCTGCCAACTGCGTCTCCACGTCGAAGAAGTCCAATCGATCAGAAACATTCGTCTCCTCCAGCGCATCCACAAAACCACCATGCAAACTTCCATTCTGCTCATTCTACACACAGGACACCCCGCACATCTACGCGCGCTCAACCCAACCGCCATCCACAACTACTGTAATGGATGATCGCGCACTGTTCAGAAATACAAACTTGGTCAGTCCGTCCGTACACTACAGTATCTTACGTTCAATCCCTCTTCAGACATAACATTCCATCGTCGAAGCGTGTGAGATTTAGAGAGGCTAAAGAGACTGCTCTGAGACCAAGCCAAGTCCAGCATGAGCTCAGACTGAGCTTCCAACGCCGCCAACTGTCCATCACTGCCTTCCTCCGTTCGCCACAGAGACACGGAGAAATCAGAACGACCACCCACTTGAGGAAGAGGCAACCAACCAATGTGCACACCGTCATCCTATATGCACAATTTAGCAATCTGTCTGTGATGCTGGCCCAAACACAACGCCCGAATAGAAGTAGAAGGTGCCTACCGCGTATCTCAATTTCCATGCTGGGATAGGAGTGACGGCTTGGCACTTGGCGGCATCTGGATGAATAAAGTCCCAGACCTAGAGAGAAATGCCATAGCAATTGAGAAGGCAGAGAAAGCTCGTGCATCGGAGGAGACCTTCAATGTTCCGTCTTGACTGCTGGTGGCGAAACACATCTCTTCTACAGGATTCCAGTCCAAACTCAGCACCTTCGACAAATGAGCAGCAACAGTCTGCAGCGGAGTCTTCTGCTTCAACTTCTAACACATACAATACACTACACGTCAGGCTAATGCTATGGAAAAGTGCGCGTAATGTACTGTGTACGTAACGGCCTATTGGTCTTACTCTATAGTACGGCGGGCTTCTCACCCCGTTCGCCCAAATTTTTAGATAGTTACTGCAGTCATTTATGTAGGTAGGCCTATGTATTGAAAAATTGTCTACAGGAAATACACATGTTTCGCAAGAACAATACGACAAAATAAGAATGAAAATAACGGAAGAGAGGAGAAAAGACAGGAACAGGACAGGCGAAAAAGCGAAGAAAGATGAGTTTCCTCTCTTTCATTTGTTTGCTGTACCTACTACGTTTACAGCATATGCATAAATCACTGCAGTAAAACTACAGCCAAAAACTTGGGTGAACGGGCGAGAAAAGCTCGTCGTACTATCGAGTAAGGGGAATAATGATACACGTACCGTATTTTTGGGTGTATATCCCCCCATTGTATATCCCCCCAGTGTATAACCCCCCATTGGCAAAACATAAATTTTGCCCAGTGTATATCCCCCACTGGTGTATAACCACCCATGTACTGGAAGGTACCTAGCCTACCTATGTAAGCTGGTCATAAGCTAACTATAGCTACTCCTACACCAAGCTACTATGCCTATAAGCTTAGCTGCCTGAGCATGTCTTGTGCTAAAATAACCCTGTTTTGACCGCGATTATGCCCTAGAACACATACTTTTGACCTCAAAAACATGCCTCTACACACCTCTCAAAAACATAAATTTTGCCCAGTGTATATCCCCCCCCCCCCCCATTGTATATCCCCCCCCCCCCCCCCCAGTGTATAACCCCCCATCAGACCTCTCGATTTTTGTATAGCCCCGGGGCTATACACCCAAAAATACGGTAAACCACCAGCTGAATATCACACTTACCCTGATATCCCAGATTTTGACATCTGCGTCATGGGCAGAACCGAGTAGAGAGTCCATCTTCTTGCACCACTTCACCTGACTAGCACCAGCTGCAAAAACAGTGGAAGTCACCTTCACCTCCGCAGGCAGGAAGGTAAAGGTATTTCGTCCAGGCTTGTAACAAACTACCCACATACAGTACGTACATAGAGCGGGTACGGAGACGGCAGGGCGTCGCACGTCTCTCTGATCCCATACGAAGACAGCGTGATCCGTGGAGGAAGTAGCCAAGAGGTTGGGGTCGAAGGACGACCAGTCCAGATCTGTCAAGCTTCGCGCATGCGCTTTCACAGCATAACTCAACAGTAGCGCCCCATCCTCGCCCCGGCTCCATACTTCAAAATACTGACCACTCTACAAGAAGAAGCACGCCGCTACAACAGGAGCAGCAGGCGTGTGGAAATAGAAAGTTACGCTCCATCTACCGCTAAAGCCAATGATAACTGAGACTGGGCGGAAGAGCAGGGATTGATCCGGACGCAGCTCACTTCCCACTTGCTGTGTCGCAATGTACGAGAACGCGGATTGGCCGAGGACGGATGCACCACAGCAACCAACATCAGTGACCGCCTTCTACAAGCAAAACAGACAGTCACTCTCAGGGTGCCCTGGAGCAAACTACTGATCGCTGCTTGCTTACCCGGCCAGCACCATCTCCTCTCCACAAACGTCCAAACATGACGCCTATAGAAAACGTACGTCACATGAGAGGATGAAACAGAGCCATCGTACACACTTTTATGCACAATTCATTATAAAACGGTGAACGGTACTCGCCTATTCTATGCACTGATTGTATAAATGTCCGCAGTCCCGTACGTAGTATAGGCTTGGCTACCGTTCACCGTCGACCGTCACAGACATCTGACCATGACGTGACCGTCCTTCGTTCTTCATATAAGTTCTTCATATTCCCGTATGCCGCGTTCACCATACCATACGTCCCTACGTTCGTAAATCTGTAATCCGTACGTCTGGCATATCTAGGAGTACATGGTTGTTTGCGGTGTGCTATGTACTCCTAGATAGGTACGCAGGACGTACGGACGGGATTTACGGACGTATGGTGAACGCGGCATTATCTCATACACACTGAATCGAATCTACAATTGTAAGTACCGACAAACACCACAACGATGTACGTACGGACGGCGATCCAATCCAATTCAATTTAGCCTACCTGAATATCTTTAAATTCCCAGGCCGAATCTTGAACGACCATTTTTTTACGTTCCCCTCAGGGAAATCTCAACTGAGCGGCTACCCAGGACCCATTCAGGGTAGCTTCATTTCAGATTCGAAGTTCGAACAACATCAACCAAAATGACAACGTTTACTTCGGTCCGGGCGGCGCGCGAGCGAGCCCAGACAATCATGGACCACCATAAAAATGGTCAAATATTGAAGGTGTCCACGGAATTAGCTGTTCGCACTTTTCTTGGAGCACATCTCCATGGCAACTGCGATGGCACATGCTGTACATGTACAAGGAGCCATGATGAAGCTGAAGGTAGGTAGTAATTGATGAAGTTGATTCATTGGAGCAGCGCGTATTGGTAGAGAGAGATGCCCACATCTATGCCATTGGATGGCGGCAGTGGCGGAAATCGAATTGGCACTGCGATGAGATCTGCACCGCCGCCCCACATCATGAAGCTGACTCGCAAGGAGTTGGAGGATCTCTTCTACAGGACATTCGAGGAAAATCAAAGCTTGAAGCAAAAACTCAACGCCCAGAGTAGCCAATTGAAACGGTACGACAAAGCGTCCAGCAGTTTTTCATCGTGCCGTGCTATTACCGTACTAGACCACTATGTTGGACAGTGGCCCTCAATTTCATTTCAGAATGGCCGCAAGAGTTGTAAAGTTGAGTGGGAAGTCAGGTAGAAGAAATTTATTCTGGCACTTTGCAACATTTCGTGTCTTCCATCAATATTTCAACCGTTATTTCTGCCTATCGTGCATGTTTCTGTGCAGAGAAAGACGTTGATATGGAGGAGCTACTGGAAAAGAACTCGGAGCTGGAAAAGCACAATCAACTGTTGAAAAACAAAGTAAGGCGAAAACTGCGGATCAAAGCACTTGGTCAAAGTACCTACGTACACTCGGTATTTTGCCGCTGCTCGAGCAGTGTGCATGTACATGCTGCCTTCGTATACATTTCAGTTGCAATCTGCGAGACACCAACTGGCTGCATATTCTCGCATTCCCCTTTCACCTCACTTCTCCAGTGTTCAGCTGCAGAGGCGTACAGTTCCGAAGCAAGAGCAGCATGTCAAACCACAGCCACTCCCGCTACCTGTTGCACCTAGTGTTTCGCCAACAGTTTTACAGCCTACCACGTCCCAGCTACCAATGCAACATCACTAGTGAGGACCGCTTTCTCGCGTAGTTTGTCGCTTGTTCGACGTAATTACTAATTACGTAGTAGTGCTGCATGTGCTTGCTGCAGTGAACAAACTATTGCCGAATTGCATGAGCAAGTTCAAATTTACGAGCACCAGATTGGCATGCTGAAGGATAAGGTAAGTTGTTTTACTTGCGCGGCCTATGCTACTATTTTACATGAGTCAGATGCATGCGTGTCAGCTATTCTTGCAGCTTTCCACCAAGCAGACAGAGCTTGACGAAGCAGGTCTTAAGTTCAAGTCCCAAATGACCTCGCAGGAAAGGTACGGCGTACGGCTGCTCTGTATTATGCACGCACGGTAAATATTGTATGTGCCAGGGCTCGCTGGCCATGCCATTATGCCGCACAAAGCGTCATTCTTACTGTAGTATTTCAGAACAGGCATTCGAGACAACGTTGATATGATACGACTGCAGAGGCAGCTGCGGGAGAAATCTACAGAAGCCTCACAATATCATGCAAAGATTTCTAAGCTGGAGCAAGTACGTATAGTATACAACGTGAACGTATGTATCGTAGTAACCAACGCATATTGTACGTACGTATTGTATGTACTGTATTTTATGTATGTGCGTTTTTGACGTATGGGTGGAGCCGGACCTCTATCCTATACCGAACCCATCTCGATTGATTTTGCGGACGAGACGCAGCCAGATACAAAATATGCCGGACCTTCAAGCAGGAGACCCATTTTTGGTCTTTCCACTGATCTTTAGAGTTTGAACTCTGTGAAGAAAAACTACGACACGCTTTTGAACGAGTACGATTCGGCTACCAGTCGATTGAAGACGGAGCAAGATCAACGGATTCAATTAGAATCGGAACTGAAGCTGTCACAGAAGGTTCAGAGCTCTAGCGAACGTCAGCTTAGGGACCTGGAAGCTCTGAAAAACGAAAGTCGGGCGTTGAAAGAAGCCAACGAGAAACTGATTGAAAAGTAAACCATAAAGATATTTTAGCTTTTATGATCTTATTATGTTGATCATCTCTGCAATTTCATTCTAGTGCCGTAGCTGGAACCGGACGTCATGAGCAGTACTGGCGCACTGAAGAAAACGAGTTGAAGAAAAGAATTGTGGAACTAGAAAATGCTCTCAGAAGTGATGCTAGCTCTAGAAATGAGTTGCTGGAAAAATTGGCATCAGAAACAAGTTCGTAATCAAACAAACCATGTCGTGCCGTAGTCCGTAAAATCACCGGACGCACAGTTTTCAGGTGGCAAAGGCTTCTTTGTATTTAGGAGAGAGGGAACAAATGGAACAAGAGCTGCGGAAGATGGAGAGCAAGCAGTTGAAACTAAAGAGCCAGATGGAAGCTTTGCAGAAAAAGGTTACCGTTTTATCGGTGTAGCATGCGACACAAGGCTTTAGTACTGAGAAATAGGGCAGCAAAGCTTATCGGCTGACTATCACAGCTTCCAATAGGGCTACAGATTCGAAACTTAGCTCACGCAAATGCTGAAAGTCCCAGCTTTTTCAAGGTGCAAAAATTATTCAGATCCGACCACGGCAAGTGGTCAAAACTTTTGATTCTTTGAAGCCGGGTTTTGCGCGAAATACGCGCCCCCGAAAAACAAAGCTGTGACCGCCAGGCCCGCAATTGCGATCCAGCAGTCGCAGCGGTGGCACGCAATTGCGGCTCCACTAGTCCGCGATGAGTTTGCTGGATCGCAATTACGGGGCCACTAGTCCGCGATGAGTTTGCTGGATCGCAATTGCGGGGCCACTAGTCCGCGATAAGTTTGCTGGATCGCAATTGCGTAGCCACTAGTCCGCGATAAGTTTGCTGGTGGAAGCGACACCGCTGCGACTGCTGGATCGCAATTGCGGGGCCGGCGGTCACAGCTTTGTTTTTCGGGGACGCGTATTTCGCGCAAAACCCGGCTTAAAAGAATTAAAAGTTTTGACCACTTGCCGTGGTGTCGGATCTGAATAATTTTTGCACCGTGAAAAAGCTGAGACTTTCAGCATTTGCGTGAGCTTAAGTTTCGAATCTGTAGCCCTATTGGAAGCTGTGACAGTCAGCCGATAAGCTTTGCTGTATTTCTCAGTACTAAAGCCTTGTGTCGAACTCTCTAACGGTATGGGCTCTTGTACATACTTATGTGCCGGTCAAAGCTAGCCAATAGCTACTGCCGTAATGTTCCGTGTATAGCCCTCTCGTGTATAAGTCCCCGATAGAGCGTAAAATGTCTACGGAACATTACAGGGTGTCCAACCTATATTTGCACAACTTTCAATTGATCATAACTCCCGTATTAAGAGGCAGAGAAAGATGGGACCTAGCTCATCTGAAAGCTCAGTTCAAGGGCTATAATATGGTTAGTCTGCCGTTTCGCTACGACTCACCGTTTGAGAGTTAGAGCGATTCCCGCAAAACACCTCAAAAATGATTTTGGCCAAACTGAACGCACATCAATTTCCCCTTTTGGCTGCATTTTTCTTGCTTCAGGCAGAGATAATCTGTCATAAATATTAGTATTGTTCATTGATACCCTTTAATTGCCTCATATTGTTTTGTGGTGTTACCTTCTGGATGAATGTATGCACTTTATTGTCCACTTTCACTCTCCATGCTGAACTGTCACACTGCAATGCCGCTTTTTGGTTAGTTTTGAACTTTTTGGTCAAAAAAGCTCTTCAAGGTGCAAAAATCCAATCTCCAATGGTGTGGTACATTGGGAGATATTGCTGGTGAATTATGTTCCTCTTTCACATTCGTACTATCATGTTTTAGCCAAGTTATCCGTCAATTAGCTGTGCAATCTAGAAAATCGCCAAAATGCAGTTTGGCCAAAATAATTTTTGAGGTGTTTTGCGGGAATCGCTCTAACTCTCGAACGGTGAGCCGTAGCGAAACCGCAGACATACCATATTATAGCTCTTGAATTGAGCTTTCAGATGAGCTAGGTCCCATCTTTCTCTGCCGCATAGTACGGGAGATATGATCAATTGAAAGTTGTGCAAATATAGGTTGGACACCCTGTACATTACTTCTCTACACCAAAACGTACTATGCTTGTTTTGGAAATATGATATTCGATACAGCTGTGGAAAAGGTTTCATTCAGCCAAAAAAACAAAAACGATTTCACTTTTCCTTTTCAGGAAATTAAAGCGAATGCGTTGATGAAGGAAGGCATCTTATCTGCTCCAATCGACTCCGCTCTGACTGCTGATGGTACTGACTCTAAAGCGCGGCCAGTACTCCTTAGCTGACCTGACCAACCATAGGTACAGTACAGTACTTTGCCACTCACTTTTGCTACGTGTGCTGTAGGTGACGATCGCGTCGAATCGGAGAAGATGAAGGCTTCCTTGGTGACGACAGTGCAAGAGTTGGAACAGACGAGGAACATGCTGCTTGTTCAATACAACATTAATCGGAAAACACAAGAAGAGGTAGTTGAAAATTGATTAGGGATGACCAATGATTCTGCTGGAAGGGCAGATCGCATGGCAATAGCGAGTACTGTAATGTTTCGTGTATAGCCCCCTGGGGCTATATGATCGGTAAGCCCCGATCAGGAGGGGCTATATTCGAGAGGGGGCTATACAAAAGGTGGGGCTATATAAAAGGGCATTTTGCATTAGTGACCAAAGTAAGGTTTTTTGACCTCCTGAACTCGTTTTTTGGTTTATTTTGCATGTTTTCAAGCTAAAGCTGGTCTAAAACAAGCTATTCTTGCGCAAAAATTATCATTTTGGGCTATGATCGGCCATGTCTGATGGGATGGCCAAGAGGGGTGAAAACCAAAATGTATCCAAAACTGTCCCAAATGATTTGCCATCAACTGCTATGGCTAGAAACACGTCGAAAACGTTGCTTTCAGCTGTAAAAACGTTAATTTTCGTCGTTTTTCTCGGTCTCGGATATGGGGCTATATACGAGTACAAATGACGATAGGCACCGATTAGGGGGGGGCTATATACGAGGGGGGGGGGGCTATATTCGAGGGGGGGGGCAATACACGAAACATTACAGTATGCTTTTAGTTGGAATTGGTGTCCCTGCAGTTGGAACGCAACAAGTCCGATTACGAGCAGCATCTAAGCGAACTTGCTGGAAAGCTCGAAGCGAAGGCGCTCTATGTCCAGGTATGCTGCATGCATTCCTACATGCGGGAGCCACCGCGGAATGCTACTATTTATTCAGTGAGAAAGCTATAGCATTTCAGAAGCTGGAGACGCGACTAAGAGAATTGTCATATGGGCGTACAGGCACGCAATCAACGACAAAAGAACAGTTTTTTGGCTCGGAAAAAGAGTTGCCTGCGGGCGAAAACTTGCTTGACATCCAACTTTCAAGGGTAGGCCAGGCCCGTTTCCATCGTTTTTTGTGGATCTTAATATTGGAGCTTCCAGCTACAACTGTGACAATTTAGCTTGTGTTGACCACGGATGCTTTGAAATGGATGCAGGCATCTGAACCGGCCGTCTTTCTTACCATGGAGTTCTTTGATTTTGAAATCCAATTCACACCTGTGCTCAAGGGACCAATGTAACGAAGAGACCTTGAATTATAATTTTGTGAATGCATATGGTACTGTACACAGGCACGAACCCGTTTCTGCTTGTGTAGCGTCCAAATGGACTTCACTAGCCAATATCCAGTAACTGTGTCGGACCTCTTTCTGCACTGCCTTCAAACTGTATGTGTGCACTACTGTACGTATGATAAGATATCTATCTATGCATTGAATGTATATGCATACGTGCATACTGAACGTGTGTACAAGCTCCAGTGGTTAGTACAAACAAGTGTACAACTTTTGCAGGACAGCGTTATCGTGGAGTTGCATCAAGTCCGAGGCGCATCGTATGAGACGTGGGCTGCTGGCGCCATCTCCTTGCGTACTCTTCTTCAGTCTCGTGATGGGAGGCTGATTGGCCGAGTGGAATTGTTTGGTGTGAAGGGAGTCACCACTGGAGCCTCGTTTGCCACCTTGGAGTTCGCTGTTCATTTCATAGTTCCTTTCGCCAAGTCTCTCTCGCTTTATCAGGTGCGCTATGGGGCAGGATTAGTCGTCGACGTACATTACTTGCCCGTGACGCCCATAGTGTCCATGTATGCAGTACGTCTTTAGGACAGGGTTAGAGCTCTGGGATATTTGTTCGCGGATCAGAACGTTTCTGCACAGCTTCCGTCGAAAGCTACTGTACTCTCAGAACCAACCAACCAGATGATCATTACAGTTCACAGGTGCAGATCATTGCAGCAAAAGCCAGGTGCGCAACCTTCAATCGTGAGCTTGCCTTGCCATTCATTCATAGTGTAGTGTATACAAATGACAATGCATGTACAGTACAGTATTTATGTAACCTAGTGTACGAACCAATAAGTACCTACTATCTTTTCTGCCAGCCCAATGACTTCTAGATCAGAGTTTTCCATCGAGCTATGTGCTCTATCAAGTGATGGACATGCCCGAGCACGACACTGCAATTGTGCACCAGAATTCAAATCCAGAGTTTGCTGATCAAAAGGAATGGACGCTGCCAATTAATGCGGAGCTGCAGACATACCTCAGATCAAGGGTTGGTCTCCCTCCATCACACTTGACAACGGTCTTTAAGTCATACATAATCACCTAAGCTAGTCGCGTTGCCTGTTTAGGGCATTCAGTTTCTCGTGTTTGACGATGATGGGCCGACCAGTGAACTGTCATTCCTGGGATCAGCGCTTGTTTCGCTGGTTCCACTCTTGCACGGAAACTCGATCACTGGAACTTTTCAATTGTTCCGTTCTCAAACAGTATCCAAAAGCACTAAATTTACTTTGTGATTAGTTTGTACGACCCAATTTGCATATGTACACCAAATGTGCTATAATGGTCGCTGCGAATGTTGGCAGGATCTAAAGAGTGTCGTAGGCATGATTGACATCTCCATCATGTGGAAGTACACTTACATTCCACCGAAGGAGCAACAGATCTTTGACAAATTGGTATACCTACTTATTTGAGTAGTTTTTAGCACCAATAAAATTGCCTCTCTCTAAATGCTAAATTAATAGCAGCGATCTCCTGGCTAAAGTAACAGTAATCTTACATGCTTTAGTTTTCATACTTTACTTTGGGAAACGTTTTGATCATTATTATATGGTTCACTTCTTTAGGCACAGAAATTGGAGTTGAAGGAAGCAGGTAGTTCCACGGTGAATTTGGCGCCACAAACAGTAGCAGAAGAAGATACTGATATTGAGAGTGTGAGTGCTGCTAAACCACTACCGAAGAAGGTGGTTCCTTACCCGGAGAGAACTGCACAGGCAGGACCAGAAAAAGAAGAGGACACTGAAGACGAAGAGCCAGTGGTCCCGAAGCCACGACCCCGCGTCGGGTCCTACACCATCCGCCAAGATGAAGTACATATCTTGTATGCTGTTTGCCGTCAGCGCTAGTATCATAAAGTGCTGCGCGTGGATGTAGAACGAGCCACGACATTGCTTTTGCAGCAGCCTGATGATCTAGTAGCTGAAAAAGAGAGGACATTTGAAGAGATTGGAGGGACAACTGAAGCAGAGATGGTTAGAGATGCTAGCCCAAAAACCTTTGTGGTGGAGGATGAGGGTGACGATGGAATCGAGGAAATTGCAATGCCGTCATTTGGAAAAACACCTGTATACACACACCGTATACTTATCTTAATTGCCACATTCTTGATCAAGGTAAGCGATAAATTTAGAGCCTGGAAACTGTTGAAATCGAAGTTCTGTCAATCGATTTCCCTGCTGGATCTCCCATATTGGAAAGCGTCACAGGCAAAATATTTGTGGAGTGGAAATTTTTGGATCTGCCCCCGGATCAATGTGAAACGGACTCCGTCTATGTCCCCAAGGAAGCTGAAAAACGCATGTTCTTCAAATTTGGAAAATGTAAAGTACAAGGATTAGTTTTAGTCCCAATTTTGTCAAATACGTAGTAGAGGAAGGTATACACAGTGACCTTTGTATCTTTAGCGGAAGTTCCGATGACGCCGCAGCGACTGCAACAGTTGAAAAAGATGGTCGCCGAAGAAGCAAAGTAGGCCAGCGTAGCTCATATAGCAGTAATAAACAGCGTTCGTTCTCATAGTAACATGTGTGTTCGTGGATATACAGCATGGTATTTACCGTTGTGTCCGATCCGGGAGATGACGGCGGAGATTGCGTGGAACTCGGCTGTGCAAAGCTGAATTGGAATGATGTTCTCATCTCTGATTCTGATCTGCAGGAAGCACAATTGCCAGGTAGCACAGTTTTTTCAAACTGCTTCTCTTGTGCTTATATGTCTTAATACAATTGCCAGGTATAATACAGCTTATGCAGACGCACCGACAGACGCTTGCCCTTCCCTCCCACACCTCTACGTTTCCTTCCTACATGACGGCCCGGCCTAGTATTATTTTTTAACCAGCTCCAAAATGCTCTGACCCGCAGGGCCCGCGAGTCACCCGGGGGTCACCCGCGGGTCACCCGAGGGCCACCCGCGGGTCATCCGGGGGTCACCCGCGAGTCACCCGGGGGTCACCCGCGAGTCACCCGCGGGTCACCCGAGGGTCACCCGCGGGTCACCCGTGGGTCACCCGGAAACGAAAAAAGCGCTCAGCGGAAAAAGAGAAAATTATTGATTTATTGACTATGGATTATTGACCCGCGGGTGACCCCCGGGTGACCCGCGGGCCCTGCGGGTCAGAGCATTGCGGAGCTGGTTAAATCACATGACTACCGTTGGTTTTCTTTGCAGTTTACGCACCGACGACAGGAAGTCTTGCAGCAAGAATTTATTTGAATCTCAAGATATTGCAGTTCTTCAACCAACAGTGATCGTTATATAGTTGTTGGCATTTGTTCGTATTTTTTTGGTCATCTTCATCGATATCCTCTCCGTGGGCCAGTGGGATATAAGCTGAGCCAAGACTTGGCTGAGCTGAGCGATTACGTACGAGTTTATTGTATTGCATTGTTTTCAAATAGTGTCATAAAGCGGACACCTCGGCTGCTTCTGAGCGGAGCAGCCGTCGCGTTCGCTTTGGGGTAATAACTAATACGCAACCAAAACAACCAACAACCAAAACACCCAAATCGCACCCAACGGGGACATCTTGAAAATAGGATCTGCCTAAATGGCGTATACAAACACAGTGGCGCAACAGACATTGTCGAAGCAACAAATAGGCTGGGTAGCATGATAATATTTGAGCCAGCGTTTGCAATAGGGTAGTGCGGGGTAGTTTGGGGGTGCATGTTGGATGCGGGGTGCATGGTAATATCTACTTTGCACAGGCACATGGACAGACAGGCTAAGGCTGAGGCTGAGGTCTACCCCTCTGAATCCAATACCTAAGCCCTAAGCCTCAGCCTGAGCTGAAGTCTGCCCAAGCGCCTGCGCAAGACATTGCCATTCACCACCCAGCTCTCAGTGCCCAGTAACTTCAACACCTGGAATTGCATCCATATTTTCCATGCGAATTCATGCTATTTTGTTTGAACGCCTATGACATTGGAAGTTTTCTATTTTTTCGGTCACTCTAGACTTTTGTTGGATGCAAACATTACTGCATGTGTTGGACCAACTATCCCCACGCTACCCCACAATTTCGATAAGGGTATATTGATTGACTGATCATGGTTCTTTCACACGCGCAACTAGTGTGTCATTTAGGCAGAGCTACATTTTAGGAAGTCCACGTTGGTTGTTTTGGTTGTTGGTTGTTTTGGTTGCGTATTAGTTAATACCCGCTTTGGAGCGGAACGCGACGCGAGCAAAAGATAAAAGAAAAACAAGTTGAACGTTCTTGTTGGTGGCCAAGGAACGAGGCAGAGAAGAGCCATGGGACTACTTACAAGCCCAAGTGACGAGAGAGGAGCAAATGCATTTGTGAGGCTTTTAGCCAAAGTGCGACGTTTTTCAACCCTGCTCAGTTTTCTGCTGTATGTGGGCGGAGTGATATACTTCGCTACTCTTCACCTTCCGACATTTCACGCAAGCACATACTTCTCGGAAAACGCCTTACTTCCTGGCTTGGTGGACGAAGAATTTAGCAATGCCAATTCTATTGCTTCCTATTCGAAAGAGGCGAAGAAAGCAATGCAGCAGACCTGTAATAAAACCAAGAGTGGAGACTGTCGGTATGCAAGCACGTGATGTTTTGTAAAGTTACTAGACGTAGGGTACGTACTGATGATGTACGAACATACGTGTAGGATGTTTCCTTGCAGGACCTCTCTTCCTGTGGCGTGGTTGGAGCAAAAACTGACGGAGATTGGGATGGAAGCGTATATTCAAGATTTCTCCCTAGATCAACCGCATAAAGTACGTGAAAACAGGCGAGTGGTAGAGAAGTAGTACACGTACATACACATCCCATTGCTCCAGTAGCAATGTGACGCTCTGTTCTTCGCTAAGTACTCCTTTGAAAGTTGTGAATGCTTGCTATAATAATACTACGTCTACCTTGACAGATTGGCGTGTTTTGTTGATTGTGGTATTATTCTTGAACGCAGAATGTGAGTGGTGTGAATGTATACGGCGTGGTTCGAGCGGCTCGTGCCTCTTCCTCCGAGTCTCTGCTTATTTGCATTCCTTATCGCAGAGATTCGCATTTGGCACTCGGTCTTCTGCTTGCGTTGGCTGAATATTGTAGAGGTAAGTAAGTATGTGTGCACTTGACTTGTGAGCTATGTATATGGTAGTAGTACACGCATTGAATGAGCTAGGACATGCGCTGTCGTTGCTTTTATGGGGTTCAGTGTACGTTGTAGGTCAAGTGTACTGGGCGAAGGACTTGGTGTTTGTTGTGGTTGAAGAGGAATGGGTGGGTATGGAAGCGTGGCTGGCTGCCTACCATCACTCTGTATCCAGTGTGCATGGTCTGAAGGCGACATCATTGACAGGACGAAGTGGCGCCATTCAGGCTGGTGTCGCCTTGGAATTACCAGCATCTTCTGTCTCGTATACGAATGTGGATGTGAAGTTCAACATGGCCAACGGTCAGTTGCCTAATCTGGATCTGGTGAATTTGGTGGTGAAGATGGCGGAGAAGGAAGCGCTGGAACCCACGCTCTTCAAACGAGTACTACGTACCTATAGCCCGGCTTAGTAGGTCTTGACTACAAGTCTTTCTCTACGTATGTGCAGATTGGACATGTGGTATGTACAGTAAAAGGTTTTCTTTTGTAGATGTGGTTGTATCATCGATCGTCTCGCGGCTTTTCCTCTGCAGAGGTGTTACATGCATTGGGCACGACATTGGGTGGACTATGGATGCAGGCTCTGGGTCGAGGCACTGGTCTGCATCAGGTGATGGGCAGATACGGCATTGAGGCTGTCACTTTGGAAGCTCATGTTCCACCGCGTTATCGAAAACGTGACTCCTCTGTACATTTGGCACTGGAACAAATGGCTCGGTAGCAGACCTTGTGGATATTTGTACTGTAGTCCGATAGCTAGCTACTACATGGAAGGCGTCCCAAATCGGTTTTGCGAGGCTAAGCCTATGTGCCGGGTGTTTTTTTATGATTTGACGCCTCAAAAGTGCCCATAACGTCTACATTAGTACACAAATTTCTTTCAACTAAAATTTTTTTCTGGAATCGTGAAAATATGCCAAGCTAAGCTACCCAGCAAAATTTCATCAGTGTACATGCAGTTTAGTGTACATGTACCTCTTTTTCGATTTGCCTACCGCCAGTCTCAAATCATTTGTGCAGGCGTCTTTCAGAAATGTGGAACTCTTTCAAAGCATGTCCACAGGGATGGCGGAAATATTCTCCTTAGTTTGCTATTTGTTTGCATTTTTTGCTATTTCTATGCTAATCTGAATGGATGCTTGAATGGAGCGATTCCTCCACCGTCGAAACTCAGCGCTTTTCACGCTACTGCCTACTGCCGATGTCAAATCATAAACACCCGGCATATGGCAGGAAAATAGTGCGTGAATCGCTTTCTATATCACGTTACACCGATTTGGTAATTCCCTCTACCCAGTAGCCAACGGACTGCCATTTTGGAGCAAACGGGCACAATAGAGCCGCAAAGCAGCTTTGTTATGTTTATGTAGAGTGTTAGAGGGAACTTTGAGGAGTCTGAACAATCTGTTGGAACGCCTTCATCAGTCATTCTTTTTCTACGTTCTTCCATCTACGCATCGCTACATCTCCATCGGAAGCTACATGCCCGCCGTCGGACTTATTCTCGCCGCCCCGCTCCTCAAGGTACACTACTCTACTCACCATCACTGTAGTCGTATCTAACTAACGTACATACATACAGTACCTTGATACATTCATACAGATTACGCTGAGGCTGCACTGTTTAGGCGGGTTGTTTGTGGGCAGAATTGACGTCCTCCTCTGTTACTGAGGTGGAAAATGAGCGGAAAAAGAAGAAGGACAAGGAGGCGACGTCCAACCCTATCGTACGCTTGGAACACGTCCGCTGGAGCAGTGTGGTGAAAAGTAGTACTATCATTTTGTGTAGTGGGATCTGTTGCTGGTGCTGGGTGTTGCGGAAGGGCTCGGCTTGGCCTGCTTTCTACTCCCCTTCTGTCTGACGGCTGTGAAAGCCGAATGGGCGCTGGCGATTGTGTCCTGCCTTCTCTTCGTCCTTCCTCCCTTGCTTCTCAGGTGAGCCCTCTTTTCTTGCCTCGCCAACTGTTGGCGCATGATTCTTGTTGGTCTCATGTTCGTGTGTATGTAGTGTGGTGTCGTCTTTGTACACATACAGAGGAAGCGTGGGGAGATGTGGTGGAGCTATTCGCTTGGTAGTGTTGTTGCTGTTGTCCCTGACACTAGGCGTCTCCTCCGTCCTCAATTTCGGCATGGGATTCCTGCTGTCATTGCTGACTGTGCCGATCGCTCTGCTCACGCTGCCCAAACTCAACTGGTTGGTCAGCTTTGATGCCATGCGACGGCCACACCTACTACTTACTGTATATCCGAATGGTCTACTCTGCCTCTGATGTTTTTCAGGCGAGTTCTTCGCGGTGTGTCCAGTCTCCTGCTCATGATTGCAAATCCAGTAGTTGTGGCCATTTTGGCATCGGTCGCATTTCAACACTGGGACGATTTAGGAGACATTCATACATTCCTTCCTGCTCTAAAGCCGGAATCTCTGGAGCAGTGGAAAAATGCAGTGATCTTGGATGCATACCTGACCAATAATTGGCTTTACTCTCTAGTCTCGTTTGGTGTAGTTCCTCTTTGGATTCTGCTTTGGATGCTGATTACAAACGCGATGTCGTAATGGGGCGGCGTTTCTCTTTTATCCGTCTCCACTCAAGCTAATTTTCTACGTACATATTTGTGTTTTCACAGTGTTGATTGATGTACATAGTAAATACGAGAGAAATGTGTTTATTCTAGAAACGATGAACCAGTCTTTCGATTATTGACACTGTGACACCCAATTGGGATCAAGATAGGTTTCGTTCGACTGTTATGCTATGGGTGGATAGTAGATGGATGAGTGCGAAATGCGTTTTGTTTGACTTCTGTTTTCTGCGAGATGAAGTGCTGCTGTTCGCAAAATTGTGTGTTATTGCCATCATGGAGAGCAGAGGAGGTGAAATGGCAGCAGGGCTCCCCTTTGTACCTAATTGCTTGGCTGCTGTGTCGACCATCATAAAGAGTAATAAATTTTGCCAGAGCTTTTGTAAACGACGATTGTATCTGTCAGAAAGAAAGATGTCCCGCAATGCAAGAAGAAGTGCGCTGGCTGAGCGAGCAGCATTGCATGCATTCTCGGATTAGTGTAACGTTCTCACGGTCGACCAGTCGTTTGTACTACTAATTTATTGTCCTTTGACGACAAATGTTGAGTGAGTGACAGACCAGGCCAGTTGGGGTCAGTCGTTACTTTATGGCGTTCTACACTTCGTTTACGTTTTATGGTAAAGTGTCTGAGAACGACTGCGTCAGTCCAGTCCTATTGCTTTGATGAAATGGCGACCACACGGACTCGACTTCAAGAAAAACGATGTGTTCTGAATCAACAGATCACGAAGGAAATGAGACTCAGAGCTGGCGCTCAAAATTTGATGAAGTAGGGTACTCACTTCTTTTGTACTGCATTCTTGGCATTACAAGTATTGTATTGTACAGTGAGAAGAGTACGGAACGGATGTTGCGGGTGTGAAGAAGATACTTGATCAAAGTACGTAGATAACACCGCTAAAACGCTATTCGAATTTTAGTGTGACCACGAATGAGAAGCTTCGCAATCAAATCGCATTGGAACTGAGTTTTCTTGAATCAAATATTCAGCTTCTGCAAGATCAATTTTCCGATCTGAACACTGCCATGATAGCGCACCAATCTGACAAGTACAGTAGCCAATGCGAAGCTATGAAGAGTAAGTGACTGAAAGTAAGCTTTACGTAGCCGTTGGTAGTTTGTATTTGTTTTGGCAGTAGTGGAAGTGCTTTGCCGTTCATTGACCTGGGGTTAAAAGAAACAAAAGATGTCAGCTTTTCTGATGCACTTCAAGACAAAATATTGGAACATTATTCCGAAGAAGGCTCATCCTACTGCGAAACTATTCATCAGTTGGAGAATCTTCGACGAAAGGCATCACAACAACCCAGTCGTACTTCTGAAGGAACTGCACTGCTCAGTGACTATCTCACTCAGCTGGATTTCGTTGACAGACGCTTCTATGGGGCGGCACCCACTTTAAGCATATATTTTGAATGGTAGGCTAAGTACCGCTACACAGTCACTATTATCATCATGAATACTTAGCTAAGCATTACAGACTACTGCTTTATAGGTATGATGCCTTCACGGGAGCTCCTTGCATGCAAAGGTCGATAGCATTCGAAAAAGGGGCCGTCATTTTCAATTTGGCAGCACTGTTGACACAAATTGCGTCGAAAAAAGATCGTGAAAATGCTGCTGGTCTTACTGAGGCTATGCGAGATTTTTGCTCAGCTTGCGGGTGGTTGACCCACTTGGCAGATAATTTCTACCATCCGCCATCAGAGGATATGCAGCCTGACACTATCGCCGCCCTTATTGCTATCTTCTTGGTAAAATGCGGTGACCTGTGGTCGTTGCAAACGCTGCACCCAGCTGCAGTTTGTTTGCAATGTTTGCATGTGTTAATTACTGTTATTGCATGGTGTTTTAGTGTCAGGCTCAGGAGTGCTATTTTGATCTTGAAATGCTAAGCTGCATCCAGAAAGAAGCGCCAAGTGTTAAACTGGCTTTCACTTTAGCGGAAGAAGCAGCCATGGTATGATATGTATGTACTGTACATGTGCTGCCTGCTTTGACGAAATGTGTTGTGTGCGACATCTGGGTGGATTGCGGTGGGTCCTTCCCTGGATTTCTCATGTAATGTACCTATATACATACATATGTCTAGCTGTCGGCAATGTATCGTGAAGCGCAAATGAAGCTGTTGGACATGAAGTGCGCTCCTTTTGCTTGGAAGCAGATGGTATCAGTCAAAGTTGACCATTTTCATGCACTGTCCCATTATTGGACATCGAAAGGAATTCTCGCCATGAGAGGTAGCTATGTATTTTAGCTATTTATTCAGGATTCAGGTAGCTATTTTAAAACAATACTTATCTTCCAATTAGGTAAAATAAAAGGCTTTTCAGTCAGGACTCCATTACGTACATACGTGCATATTCATAGACTGCCCACAAAAGTACCTATTTTTTTACCAATATCGTACAAAAACCTGCGGCGGATGCTGTCGTGTAATATGACTCAGATACGGGTGCTGCTGTTCGTCGATTGTTCCGGCGTCATTTTGTGGAGAAGGATCTGATTGGGAGAAAGTGGGATCCTCGCCAGCCTCCTCAGAACTCTACGGAAGGGATGATGTTGGCCAGACGACACTTGAGAAGGGCGCTTTTCAAGCACGAGGATGCCATAGCGAAAGCTGAAATTTGTGCTGAACTCCGATGCGTGCTGTCAGTGCTGAAGGCGGCTCAGATAGACAGTGCGATGCTTGAGTCTTCTGTTGCCTTCAAACAGCAAGGGGGACAATTAGCAGAGTTGGAAGAGCCGGCTGATATTTTCGGTGGGTCTCTCTACCGTATATACCGGTAGCTCCTCATGGGCTATCTACCGGTATATACGGTGTAATTCTATTCCATGATGTGAAATGCTAGTGTGTGCAGTGTGCTGTTGTCTTCAGAACGGTCGGAAGAAAGAGCTGTTCCCATCATTCCTCGCATGTACGACGAGTTTGCGGATGATTTGTTCCAGGCATTGGTGAACGAGCTTTCTGTCGTGGCGTAACGAATGAAGAGACACAGTAGGTATACTGTAAGTAATACCAGACTAATAGCTACGTATTATTTTTAGGGTCCATTGGGTACATTCAACGCTGATAGGCAGTTGAGCGCTGGGCGAAGACTCCGGTTAAAGGCTGATCCTGTTTCAATGAGCTTTGGCTTTGGAATTAGCGGAGAATCTCCCGTCTTTGTGGCCTACGTGGATGCCGAAGGAATCGCTGCCGTAAAATATTCCCTTCCTACCATATTCGTTTGGGTGTACTATCCCCATTTGCATTTACAACCCCATAGGCGATACAAATTTTGTCCTGTGAAACCTACCAGTATTCAAAAGCTAATCATACTTTACACATCGCCATTCATAGCGAACGATTCTTTCTTGATAGAGAAAAGGAATGAGGGCCGGCGACATCATTGTCAAGGTAAACTCTTATGATACAAAGTGGGCAAAGCAAGCTACGATTGAGAAACTTGTTCAAGAATCAGCAATGTCGTTGGAATTGATGGTCATGCACCAACTTTCCATTGGGCCAAGTGACTACGAAGAATCTTACAGCTCTGGCTATGCATCCATCGGATCCAGCCTTACGCTGCCAACTAAATTCTGGTAAACTAAACTACGTACAGTATGCTTAGATATAGTGCGCTTGCTTGCGGGAATACGACATGTTGGACACCGAGATGCGGATGTTGTGTAGGCCCACGTACTATTTTCCCTCGGGCTCCAGTGGTTATTGTGGAAACATGTCCAGATCGGCTTCGAGAAAGACAGATACAGTAACGTCAACTTTGAAGCAAAAATTTACGAAAAGAAAAGCCTCCGTGATGGCGTTGAAGGCTAGCTTATTTCGTTCCAAAGTGCTAACGAGATCTGAACCTCGGATTGATGAAAAACTGTAATCTGTTGCGCTTACTTGTAGGTAGGCCTAATCAAAGTAGGCTACTTGGTGTAATAAAATTTTATAGGAATAAGTTCACGTCATATTGGATTACACAAAATGTGAACTGAAAATTCTAAGTGCCACGAGGCGCAAAAGACGATTAGAAAAACATACAGCATGCAGCATACGTACTCGTACGTGTGTGTATAGTCAGTGGGACGATCAAGACCGTGCTTGACAAAGTCGTCTATGACAAAGTCCGTGGCTTGACAATTTTGCCGCTCCCGTGGCATTTTAGTAAATCTGGCATTTCTATACAAGATTAGCAACCGGCTTTTCGGCCCTTTTTCAAACACTCTTGCTATTCTTGTATAGAAATGCCAGCTTTACTAAGATTGCTACGGGAGCGCGAAAATTGTCAAGCACGGTCTTGATCGTCCCGGTGACCATACGTACGCGCCGCACAGACTCATCCCAATCGCTAATCCCATCACGTCACGTCATCAATGTGCAATCATTTCTGTGGGATGCATGACTCATGACTGCTGCTGCGGAAGAAGCCGTGTCTGACCTCTTTCGTACTCCATTGAAGTGAGGAGCAGCTGGTTGGAGCAAAATGGTGTTGCGTACGATACACAGCTATTACAATCGATCTCGCGAGGTGATCGTTGTGTACTGTGCACTGATCGTGGTGGCTGAACTCGTACTTTGGGTGATTCGCAGCTTTTTCTCGTCGGGTGAAACCGGCTCTCTATTGCGTCGGGCCCAGGCTGTGGTGTTCCTGGAGTTTTTGATGAGTTTGGCCAGCGTGCTCATATGGATTCGATGCACTCAGCTCACGTCGCTGCCGCCCAACCGCAAAATGAGTCTGAATATTGTGGAGCAATCAGCCCATTTGATCAGCGGCAGTGATTTTCTTCACAGTGGCTTGCTGATGTTCCTGCTGTTTACGCATTCTTGCTTTCTTCTATTCTATGTGCTCTTGTCAGAAGAGCCCCACTGGTTCGCCATGGTCAGCTTTACTTGCGCTGGTGCTTTCGTGCACCTGTCGGGTTTTCTCATTGCATTCTCCGTGTGGGAACTGCTGGTCTTGGCTCTAATTCAGTATGGTGGCTGTTGTGGCTTGTGGTTGCAGTCTCTATGGGTGGCACACCCTCGTCTGCGTACTCTAGTGCTAGGATCACGCTTTCATACACTCTGCTCTCTAGTACTGACCGTACTGTTCACTGTGTTTGGTCTACTGGTTGCGTTCAGTCCTCCCACTGTCAAGCATCAGACCATCTACTTGAAGAAACTGCCTGATGCTTTTGATGGGTATAGAATTGTTCTGCTCACAGATGTTCATATTGGTCCTACTGTGGGCAGAAGGAAAGTGCAGGAGTCGGTGGACATGGTCAACCATCTGAAGCCTGGTATGGGTGTTTAAAAGCTGCTTTTGGTGCTCCAGATAGAGTGAATTGCGTGGAAATGCGCTGTTGTTTTCTAGATTTGGTGGCTTTAGCTGGTGATTTGATCGATGGCTCAGTGGATCATTTGTATTTGGCCGCTGATCCACTGAAACACCTTATGGCAAAGCACGGCGTCTACTTCAGCACGGGTATGTGCGTGCATGTGGATGTTGCGTGTACGTACACTGTGACCGCAGTTTGTGGATGCCCACTGTAGGTAATCATGAATATTATCATGGGAGCGTGGAGCGTTGGATGGAGCATTTGGAGACACTCGGCGTTCGCCCGTTACACAATGCAAACGTACGTCTTATGCCAGATAATGCAGAGGCATCCGACGATTACATCTGTTTTGCTGGCGTGGATGATATTTTCTCGGAGAAAAGCGGGTAAGTAACGTACAACGTTGTTTTTTTCGGAATGCTAGCCTTCGATATGAATGCCAATATAATAGAAGAATTCCACTAGCCTGCTCATCGCACATTATATTATAGTACCGTACCTGCATGGTGCATGTCGATGCACCCCGGCGTTCAAACTGTAAAACGTAGGCTATTGTATTAGGTAGTAAATGAATTCTGTATAGTGTTTCTGGACATCACATGGATGTGGGTGCTGCTCTATCGCAATGTGACCGCAGTCGTGTGATCATCATGATGGTGCATCAGCCAAATGGTGCCAAGAAAATCTTGGAGAGTCACGACGGATATGCCGTTGATCTGATCCTCTCTGGTTAGCAGCACGCTTTCGCTATTGTAGGCCTACTATGTATAGGGTGTTTCATAATAAACTCTCCGGTTGTTTGTGCCTCTCATTCCTCAACGGAGTGTTCGATTTCAGTACGCTGTTTTACATTTGGAAGCAAAGGCTTCTACAATTGTGCAGACAAAATTTCAGCCCTGTAGCCCTTCTACCAAGGAAGTTATGAAAGCTCAAACTTTCTGACCCAAAAATTTACGTTTTTTTCACTATGGGGGATAAACCCGGGCTAAGGCCAAAGTTAGCACTCCACGGATGATTTTTTTCAATTTTCTTCACAATGGCGTAGTAGACTTGGTTCTGCCGCGTCTTACATGGGATATTGAACAGGATTTGAAAACGTATTAGCTTTCGGATGGTATTTATGCTCTTTATTGTGGTACAATATTAGGCAAATCCCTGATTTCTGGGGTCAGCCTTTCTGAGCTGTTTTGAGCCGCTTCCTGTTGGCAGAGAAAGTTGAAATTTTGCAAGCATGAACGTTGAAGCCTTGGCTACTTATTACAAAAGACCGCAAAATGACACTTCGCTGTGAAGATAGAGACACAAACATCCGGAGAGTATATTATGAAACACCCTGTATGTTGGTAGGTACACTTTTATTTTTTTAAAAATGTATCATGAATATGGATCTTAGTACGTATGTAATGTATCTTATCGTATCGTATCCTATCTTATGAATTCATAGCGTTCTGCACAATAGTTCAGGGTGATTGTAAATTGTAGGTCATACTCACGGTGGTCAAATGTATGTGATGGTTCCCATTGCGTACATGAGTCAAGCCTTCTATTTGGGTCTCTATCAACACGTGTCTGGTACTCAAGTGTACGTATCGGCTGGTCTGAACTATTTCGGACCTCCTATAAAAATGCTGGGCTTCAGAGAAATCTCCCTCTTGACTCTGAGGAAAGGCACACCAAAGAATACGAACTGATGGAAAAAGTCGGAGCTGCGATGTCTTCTTGCATGTAGGGTACACTTACGCTGCACCCGGCCATGGGCTAAAACCGGCCATCTAAAGCTCCTTTCAACTTGCTTGTTTCAGCAAATGATGAACCGAATTTAGCTCATTTGAAAGAGGAGGGTTTCAAGTTTTTTTATGTTGATATATAAATCGATGGATATAGCCTATGTTGTGCTTATGTTTGTCTCAATCGGTCTATTCTATTGGTTGCTGAGATATGATCAGATATGCAACCTTAAAACGTTGGTGGCCGGATTTTTCCATTGCCGGGTTTAGCCCGCGTACCCTACCAGCTGTGCTTTGCGATACGTCAGAAAACTTAGCTGTTATTTCTATCGGCGTTTCACGACTGACAGTCGCAGTTTGCGGGTAAATTTTTTACTAAACGTAGTACGGTAAGACACACGCACACATACAGCAAAAATAAATACTGGATTAAACCGAGAAGCAAGGAAATATTTCTGGAGTAGCTGCTGCCTATGAATAAAGGTATTTCAGATCTTCGAGTCAACATGTGGGCTAGTCTGTGTACAATACGAATACAACCGCACAAAAGAACCCTATTAGTCGAATCAATCTCGCATTCATAACTATCGAGTAGTAGTACATACATTATATATCTGCATCGTCAAGTACCTTCATGTTCAAAATTACCGATAAATTACTGTAAAGTACAGATATCTCACAAACACAAGAAATGAGTACTGTTTATTTATTTTTATTATGTAGGCTATAGTATATTTTGTGCTGTGCTGTGTGAGGAACGCCTTGCGCTCAGAAATTTGCCATGACACTACGTAGCTCCGTTGAGCCGTCATGCAGAAAATTTCAATCCATAGCACAGTAGCATCATTGAAAATAGGCCTTGCTGAATGGAGCAAGCTGCTGAAGCGCCACAAGCAGTTTGAGTGCCAGCTTCTATCGGCTCTAATTCGTAAATAAATATTCGAGCGACCCCTGAGGTCACACACAGCACAGAAATAAAAAAAACAAACAGTAACCGTTCAAAAAACAAACACTTCAGCTGCATACTGACTTTACACTGTATCCAGCCAATAAGAGGATGAGGATGCCGCAAACGCAAACACGCGCAAGAAAATTTTGTGTAACATTGCACGCCGATTTACTGCGATGTAGGTACGTAGATCATTTCACGCAAAACCGCTATCTAGTGGACTGTGGCCTAGCCTATACAAAACAATAAAATACTAGCACTGACGCAGGCCCTGACTGGCACGTACCTTCGTAATCACATGAGTGACGATTGGCTAGATTGCAGATTTAGATCACAGTTCCTCGCGCTGAAGTACTTCATCTCCAGCCAAAAATAGTGTCGACGAATAGTCGGTGGACCTTCTGAATTCGTGGTACAGATAAATTCTTACAGCATAGTACTGAAATGCCGCCCCTGAAATCAGCACTACATGCACGCACATATGTACAAACAGTACCTGTACCCTACAGTATGTAAGCCTACATACACCGACTGGATTGGATATTTGGTACTGGTGCTTTATGTACGTTGCACGTATGCACTCAAAACTGGTGCAGATAGCAAAATTGTTCCATGTCTTTTACCAATGAGAACATGCACATGCCAAATAGCGTGAGCGCAGGGAATAAGCCCATCTGACTTGAAAAATGCAACGCCGACTACATAAACCAGGCCGCCAGCAGCCATCATGTACAAGCCTGATCTGTCAACCTGAAAGAAACGCAAAACAGGTACGGCACCTGCCTGTTTCCATCCACTGTATACCCCCCCCCCCCCCCTCCCCAGTGCACAACGACAACCACAGCCCCATCAGACCTCTGATTTTTGTATTGCCCCCATGGGCCATACACCTAAAAATACGGTACCTTACTTACCACTGTCAGATAAAGAAAAAGACCAGGACAAATGCCAAACAGAAGGTACAAGCAAACTTCGACTAACTTGTACCTGAAAAATTTGGCATGGTACAGGTTAGAGCAGTACAGTAGATATGACAGAGAGTTTGAGGCGCACAAAGCGTTATCCATATCCACTGTACCTTTCATGAAAGATGACTTGGTATGTGATGCCACACAAAGCCATGACCCAGACGAGCCAAGACATGTGTGCACCTAGAGAAGTCCCCGTCTCTCGCAACGTATACCACGGTGTGTACGACGCAGCAATAAACAAATATATGGTCGCCCGATCCAACAAGTGGCAATAAAACCGTAATCTCCTGCAAAAAACTAAATTAAGCTGTGAGTAAAACAAAAAAACCAGTGCGGGTAGGGTGGAATTTACTTACTCCCAGTGGCCCAAATAAAACACGAGGTGATAGAGGGTTGATGTGAAGAAGAGTCCTAGCGTAGCGGCGCAGTAGTCACAGCTACCATCCACTGGTGAAACGCATTGTCACCACAGATTCACGAAAGCATAGTACACTCGAATTGAGTTTTGAGCTAGGGAAATTTGGATCCTGGAACTGAGGTAATCAATCAATGAGTGATGGTTCATGACCCATTCACATCGGAGACTGAAGACAAATCATTGCATGGACAAGATTTGCAATCACTGGTTTCTTGCAGTGGATAGGATACAAAATTAGAATGTGACAATTACGCTAATGTTTCAAATTATACGTAAAAGGCGGCTGTGCTTAGTGCCAACTATAGTCGAACAAGAAATTTCATGAACCATTGAAATTTTTTCTCAGCCAATAAAAGACGTAGAGCACAGCGGTCAAACTTCTACGGCTAACTTTAGCTCGCCGTTCCAATAAAAAAAACCGTTTGTCTCCAGCTGCTCTGTGTGTCGAGATCTCGCCAAATTTCTTCAGTACTGAAATCGCCAAATTGGGCGTGGACCATTGGGCAATTCTAAACCTCGCAAACGCCCGAAAAATCAAAATGGCAGAAATAAGCATATGTGATAAAGACGATGAAAATGCGCATCGGGCGTACAGGGTCGTAGGGTGTAGTCATTTCGTAGTTTAGCGTCTGCCAAATGGTAACACAATTCAGTACTCAAAGAAATTCGGCGAGATCTCGACACGCAGAGCAGCTCGAGACAAACGTTTTTTTTTATTGGAACGGCGAGTCAAAGTTCGCATACGAACTATGACAGCTGTGCTCTACGTTTTTTATTGGCTGAGAAAAAATTTCAATGGTTCATGAAATTTCTTGTTCGACTATAGTTTTGCTCTGGTCCACTCCTTGGCTTAATTTTGAAATAAAATGCAGTCAGATTAGATATGCCCCCACCTTCTGTCCAGAGAGAGTTAGTTGGCTATGGGACTCAAATCGTACTGCGTAGTTTGCATGTACTTCTGCTAAATAGGAGTACAACACGAAGCATGGACAAAAATTCGCAATTGTGAATCTATTTTACGCAACGCGCCTTGATTGTCATAGCCAACTCTTACTGGCCAGACTATGCTACTCTGTTATAAATCAATGCTGTTGCTTTTTTTAGCAACGGGCATCTACGTCAAAACTGCCGGTTAAACGTCCGTTGCTGCCTGATGCTAATGGTGATTTGCTCCGTGGCAAAGCAGACGCCGCAGAAATGCGCGAATTCGCCAGTCAGCTGTGGGCCAAACTCAACCGCAAGTACAAGTGGAAACTGCGTCGACATCGGAGAAAGCGACAGGAGCAGCAAAGACGACAAGTGCGAGAGATTGAGCGCAAGTACGAGGCAGCTTTGAAGGAGAAGAGAGAAGAGGTAAGCCGATGAGTTTGATGTTTCAAACAGAGCTATAGTCTGACCAGTAAGAGTTGGCTATGGCATTCAAGGCGCGTTGCGTAAAATAGATTCACAATTGCGGATTTTTGTCCTTGCTTCGTATACCGTATTTTTGGGTGTATATCCCCCATTGTATATCCCCCTGTGTATAACACACCATTGGCAAAACAGAACTTTGTCCCAGTGGAAATCCCCCCTCGTGTAGAACCCCCATGTACTGGAAGGTACCTAGCCTACCTAGGTAAGCTGGTCATACTCTAGCTATAGCTACTCCTACACCAAGCTACTATGCCTATAAGCTTAGCTGAGCATGTCTTGTACTAGAATAACCTTGTTTTGACCGCGATTATGCCCTAAAACACATACTTTTGACCTCAAAAACATGCCTCTACACACCTCTCAAAAACATAAATTTGGCCCAGTGTATATCCCCCCCCATTGTATATCCCCCCCCCCCCCCCCCCCCCGTGTATAACCCCCCATCAGACCTCTCGATTTTTGTATGGGCTAAGCACCCAAAAATACGGAACTCCTACTTATAGCAGAAAGAAACATGCAAACTACACAGTACGAGTTGAGTCCCATAGCCATCTCTCTCTGGCCAGACTATAGAAATTGTAGAGAAAGCAACACTGGATTTGCGGGGTTGTTGTTTCAACCCTGATTGTTTGACTACTGCTTGTAGCTGGAAGCTGGATACATGGAGAGATTTGAGCGTTTGCTGGAGAAGGATAGGGAATTAGAAGCGAACTTGGAACGCTACCGCTCAGTAAGACCAAAATCTCCCAAAACAGGAGTTAGGCCTATAGCCTATGTTTTTGGTAAGACTATTGTCGGTTTTATCATGCTGTACAGCAAAGAACTATTCACCGACTGCGGTTTGTGTTTGTTTCAGGCAAAAGAAAAAGCAACGGCCGATGAACGCAAAGACCTTTTACTACAGGTTCGTGAACTTGAAAAGAGAGCCATGCAGCTTCAACATTTGGAGGAGAAGCTTATCAAGTAAGCATCTCACTCTACGGCGATAAATCTTAGGTGGCCGGATTTTCCCATGGCCGGGTTTACCCCATGTTACCCTTCTTGTCGGCATTCGACAAGTTCGATTCCAGCTAATTTTCCTTTTTTTCAGGCAAACTCAAGTTGAACGCGCCTCACTTCGTCAGACAAAACGGTCACTCAGCCGCGAATTCTCTTCATTGAGACAGAAAGAGTTAGAAATGGAAGCTGAACAAGGTAAGGCCTAAATTTTGGTAGAAACAAAGCGCATAAAGTAGCAGTTGTGGCAGTAAAATAATTGTCTCTTCTCTTTTCGCACATACCGCGACCTGCCGTCATTGTTGGCAACAAATCGTTCAGCTGTTGTCGGTTTGTTTTTCAGTTTGTTGTCCGTTTATGATTGGGTATTGTCGGTTTGTTGTCCGTTCGTCAGCAAACCGACAACACCCTTATATGTAGACGGACAGCAATTTGTTGCCAACACAATGACGCCAGGTCGCGGTATGTGTTAAGAGGAGAAAGTGGAAGAAGCGCGGAAGGAGGAGAGGGAGAATTTCGTCGAACGGGAGCGCGAGTTGGGTCGACAGCAGCGCCACCTCGCGGAGAGCGCGAGAAAGGCGACGGAGAGACTGAAGGAGATGCACGAGCTGCGCCGATTGGCTGGCGAGAGGGCGGAACGAATCAGCGAGCTGGAGGTAGGCAAAGGAAGGAAGGACAGTTTAGGCCCCTCGCACACGTGGTAGATGGAGGAGTTAACACATACCGCGACCTGGCGTCATTGTTGGCAACACGAATCAGATTTGTTGTCCGTTTGTTGTCCAAACCGAGAACACCCACGTATACACGGACAACAAATCTGTTTCGTATTGTCAACAATGACGCCTCCTCGGGGTGTGTGTTATACTGTAAGATTGCGGTGGCTAGGGTAAGCTGGGGAAAAGTGGTATTTCCTTTGGCAATTTGATGAGAACTTTGTCGAAATTATCCCAGTTTACCCGTTCGAATGGGAGAGCTGAAGTAAGAATGGATAGGGGGGTAAGCTGAGGTAAAGCGGGCCACTGAAAGAAGCTTTGGTCGGTCGAAATTTCTTCAATTTACCCGTTTTAGAAGATATCCGTGAGTATGTCTGTCTCGTTTAACCCTTTCCCTATTTCTCTGGCAGGAAAAGCTGAAGGAAGCGACGGAAGAAGCGCACGCCGCCCGTCGACTACAGGACGAGTTACGTGAACGTCTGAAGGACAGGGCGGATTATCCAGTCCTCAGGAAAGAAATCGATAGATTGCAGGCGGAATTGGCGTCAAACGAGGGACCTGCCGTTCGAGAGCGGGATGGGTTAAGGGAAAGGGTTCACAGGATGGAGGAGCAGAGAGAGTTGGAGAGAAAAGCGGCGGAGTTAAAGGAGCAGGAATGGAGGCTGAAGATGGAAAAAGAGGTAGGATAGGATGGGGTAAACCCGGCCATATGGGAAATCCGGCCACTGAAGTTTCAGGGCTGTATATCTCAGCAACCAATGAACCGATTTGAGAAAAATAGGATAGCTATCGATTGCTTGACCTTCCTCTTTCAAATGAGCTATTTGGTTCATCACTTGCTGAAGCAGCAAGTAAGGAGCTTAGGCGGCCGGGTTTACCCCCGGTCCGGTTCAACCCGCCCCATATTACCCTAGTACCTAATGTTTCTTTCGCAAAGGTCCCCAGTGTTGTTTGTTTTTTTTAGCGAGACCGCTACGAAGACTTAGCCCGATGTTTCAAGCTGCAAGCTCAGCAACTGAAAGAAATGGGACGCCGTATGGCTGCACTTACAGAGCACCACAAACGATTGCGCCTTGTGGCAAGGAGCCAGAATTTCAGGTACCTATTCGCTGCTAGCGCTGAATAAACTATTCTGTAGGGTATGACTTTGCCTGTATTTCTTTTCAGCGGTTTCAAGCCGAAATTGTCTATGGGACCTGCTATGGGCAAGTACCATATTACGCCAGGGGATAACAACAGCGATATTTCCAGCGATAGCTCCACGCCCGACTTTGTGAGGGATGCGAGAAAAAGACTGAAACAGTTGGATAAGGAAGCAGAGGTATTTTTCAACTCAAAAGTTGCATTGTAGTGTATTGTGCAGTGCAGGGTAAACCAAGCTCTGGGGTAAACCCGGCCACCTACGGTAGTACTGAAGGCCGTTTTCCTACATACGTGGGTGGCCGGGTTTACGCCCACTATAAACCAGCCGGATTCACCCCATATACCCTGGGGCAAAATTCGACCACGTACCAAAGTCAATTTGGGAAACTGAAAAAACTCCTGTGCAATTCGAATCATTCTCCAAAATGACTATTGGTGGGTGGTTGGAAGGAATTGTATTGGATTTTCGGTCACCCCGTAAACTCGATGTTTCAAAACCCACCGTCCCCTTTTATAGAGCCTCAACGATTCGCTGCGCAAGTGTCAGCTGAACACCGACCTCTCCGTGGCCATGCGCGAGCTGCGAAACCGCGAACCGGACGGAGCTAGCGGGCAGGATTTAGCGTTAGCAGCAGACGATAGTCTGCAGTTGCAACTCGCGGAAGTCGCGGGCGACCCGCTCGCGGAGAGCACGCGGCTGCTTCAACACTTGGTCGGTCCTGCGGTTAAGAAGAAGCCTGGGTCGGAGAAGAAGCAGAAGAAGCAAGAGAGAAAGGAAGAGAGGGAGGGAGAATGGGAGAAGGAATTGAGGAGAAGAGAGGAGGAAAGAAGAAAAAGGAGGGAGGAGGAGACGAGAGGAAAGGAGAACAGAGAAGAAGAGAAGGTAAATAGGGTACTGGTAAATCCGGACACCTAAGCTTTTCTGAACTTTTCGCTTCTGCAAATGGATGAACATAGCTCATTTGAAAGAGGAGGGTTCGAGGAATCGATTGGTAAAATACTTGTCTCAATCGGTCGTATGGTTGCTGAGCTATACTATGTGACCGGGTTTACCCCACAGTACCCTAAATAGGTACTGTGGGCTGTGGGGTAAATCGGACCACCTGGTAGTGTAGAAGGTTGATGGCCCGTTCACAACGAACGCTGAACGCAAGTTGAAGTTGCGTCAACGCAACGCAGATATCGACGTTCGACGCAGATTATGGAATTGTACGTAAATCTTTATTTTTCTCCAATAATAACGCCGGCATAGATGATGATGTTGTTTGGTACGTACGTACTACATACGTACGTATTTCGATCAAGTTTTCGTCGATGTTCGCCACTTTTATCCGCGATCGCTAATATCTGCGTTGAACGTCGATATCTGCGTCGAACGTCGATATCTGCGTTAAACGTCGATATCTGCGTTTCGTTGACGCCGGCGTTGACGCAACTTCAACTTCGGCGTTCAGCGTTCGTTGTGAACGGGCCATGAGGAGACGAGAGAAAGAAAGGTCAAAGAAGAAGAGACGGTAAATAGGGTAATGTGGGGGAAACTCGGCCACCTGGTACTGAAATAGCCATTCTTTCTACGTGAGTGGCTGGTTTTACCTCCTCCAATAAACCGGGCCGGATTTACCCCATGACACCCTACAAAAGCCTTCAATACAGAGTGTCCCATAATAAACTCCGGGCGTTTCCGCGCTTATAACTCTCGAGTTAAAGATGAGATTTCAATGCGGTTTTTTCTATTATTTAGCCAAGGCTTCAACTTAGATACTTGCAAAATTTCATCTGCGTAGCTTCATTGGTTATGGTTTTATTGGCCTTCAAAGTTATGGTCCCGTTTTTGCAGTTTTTCCCTCAGTACTGTAGAATCGCTGTTTTAAGATGACTCAAATTTGTATTTACGCTTCCAGACTTTGAATTGACGTCCACACGTCAAGTTCTTTCGCTATGTGGATTGTTCTGAGGCACTTAGAACAAAATTGGCAGGGGTTGATAGCAAATTATGCCAGAAAATGTGTCGAATTTGCTTATTTGGGGGAAAAGTCCATAGAAATTGGGGGGATAGAGAATGTAGCTGTTTTGAACCAGTTCTAATTGAACTAGAATCATGAAATTTTGCCTGCATCTAAGTTGAAGCCTTGGCTACATAATGCAAAAAACCGCATTGAAATCTGAGCTTTAGCTCGAGAGTTATTACCGCGGAAAGCCCCGGAGTTTATTATGGGACACCCTGTATATTTGTATTGGCGTAGGGGACTAGCGTGCACCCAGGAGTCAATACAAAAGATGCACGTGCATTGGCCAGTGATTCTGTATGGGATCGGTATTGACCCAGACTACCCTCAACTACTATAGTCTGGCCGGAGAGAGTTCGTTATGGGACTCAAGTCGTACTGCGTAGTTTGCATGTACTTCTGCTACATAGGAGTACGTGAAGCACGGACAAATCCGAATTTGTGAATCTATTTTATGCAACGCGCCTTGAAGCCATACCCAACTCTTACTGGCCAGACTATACAAGTGTTTGATCGCTTTTAGGAGAAAGAAAAGAAAAAGGATGCTGGGGAGAAGCAGTCTCAGGCTGAGGAGCAACCGGAAGTTGATCCGGTAATGCAGCAGTACATGCGCATGGTTCTGGAGCAAAGACAGCGGGACGCAGCTCAGAATAACCAGGCGCAGGAACAGGGCCCCAGTGTTACAACGCGGGTAAATCGCCCTACTGTACACTTATCGTCATGCCGCGTTCACCTGACTTCTGTAAATCCGTCCGTCCATCCGTCAACCTGAATACGGTTGTCGTGGGGTTGGGTTGACGAACGAACGGACGGACGGATTTACGGACGTCTGGTGAACGCGGCATCACCAGTCGTGCTTAGAAAGTGAACTACGATATCGTTATTTTTGCCCTTACGGCCTCGCCGTAAGGGCTACCACGTTGAGTTGCCTTAATCATACGGGTATAGGGACCCTACGTAGTATGCTGTAGGATAGGGTTACGTACTGTGTAGGTATAGGACAAATTTCAAATTCTCAATTTGGCGATCCTACGTATGTGGCGGCGATACGCCCCATGATAAAGTTTCGTTGACATTTTCGAGAAGCGAAAGTTTGGTTGACGTTTAGAAGTTTTAGGTGTTCTTGAAAATTAGGGAAAAATTTGGGCGGCCCCGGGTCGAATCTCACACCGGTTTTGGTTGTGGGGGCACCCCCCACACCTCCCATTTTTCCCTATCATAAATCCTGAACAGCTTTTGCAACCATGCTATAACCCCCAAATTGGGGACGGTTTGGAGTTGCCTTCAACCTACGGGTATAGGGACCCTACGTAGTATGCTGTAGGATAGGGTTACGTACTGTGTAGGTATAGGACAAATTTCAAATTCTCAATTTGGCGATCCTACGTATGTGGCGGCGATACGCCCCATGATAAAGTTTCGTTGACATTTTCGAGAAGCGAAAGTTTGGTTGACGTTTAGAAGTTTTAGGTGTTCTTGAAAATTAGGGAAAAATTTGGGCGGCCCCGGGTTCGAATCTCACACCGGCTCCCCGTAGGAGTAGAAGACGAAAGCTCTATCGCCTACACCATCGCGACGAATTGGGCAAAAGACGAAAACACAGGATAAGTAGTTGAGCTCAGAGGGACTAATTTGCATGCAAGGCGAAGAGAAAAAACATGTGGTCTGGAGAGTAATTTGCATAGGAAATGTCGACAGTAGAGCCAAAAATAATTTACATGAAAAGAACAGTGTGTTAAAGAGTGGAATTTGCATACGAAAAATAAAAATGCGACGAAAATTGAGACACGTCAGAGACTAGAGTTATTTTGTGCTTTTGCTCTGTTGCTGAGCGGCGGCGCTATTGCATTGAAGAATCACAGGGGAAAAATTGTGCATAGTCAGTGAGAAAGGGAATGATTTTCTTCTGAAAGGATCGTATCTTCAACAGCAATTCAAAAGGAGAACTCTCTTTTGGAAGGAGTGCGTGTTCAAGAGCGATTCAATAAAACAATGCCTGGAATGCTGTGGAAGAAGAACATCTCAAATGGCAGGAGAGAAAAAGCAGGTAATTTTGAAAAGAAGTTCTGCAGCAGATACAGTACTGATAGCTGTACAATAGATTCATTTCTGGACCCACGGGCCCGATCTATTACTGTAAACGGGGAAATTTTCGGAAGAAGGAAATTTTCGGAAAATTCGAACAAAAAATTCTGTCCGAAAATTTAACCGTACGAATTTTTTGTATGTACAGTTTATTTCCATGTGCAGTACGTATTGCTAAAAATCTTAGAGTCAACGAAACTGAAAAAACGCGCACAAAAGCAACAACACCTTCAGTTGCAGAGCAGTTCACAGGCTCATGTTTAGATTGCTAGCGTGAAGTGTTCATGTCAACGAAACTGTGAATATGTGACCAATATGGTGCTGTGTCCCCTGATACCGTACTTCCGATTTTGCCCACCGTTTTTCTCTGCTTACAAACCTGCTTTACCCATCCGCATCTGCCTGGGGGACCCAAAGGTTTTTCACTGCTGCATGCTGCAACCCTACTTGACCCACGGGCCCGATCTATTACTGTAAACGATGAAATTTTTGGACGGTGGAAATTTTCGGATAAAAAATTCTGTCCGAAAATTTTAACGTCCGAATTTTACCGTCTTTCCTACATACGTAGTCTACAGTACATTCATATGTAATACAGTAAATGTCGCTGTGCGTGCATGCACATTGAGGTCAGACATGTGTCCGAAAATTTCCCCATCCGAAAATACAACTTCAAAACTCAACTCTCCATTCCATACCGCACGCATCCTCTTCTACTACCATTTATCAGCCCTTACATACTGCTACTTGTAAGGGCTTCACTCCTGTTTGGCCCTCAGGACAAACGGCTGGTAATCATTAATATCTGCCGCTCAGACAGCATCTCTACTTCCAAAAGACAGCACACCAGCCTCTACGTACTGCTAATTGTAAGGGCTTCACTCCTGTTTGGCCCTCAGGACAAACGGCTGCTAATCATTAATATCAGCCCTTCAGACTCCTCCACTCACACCTAGAATGGTTGCCTTTTTATAAGCTGCTTGTTTGTTGCTGTTGCATCTGGATGTTTTGTAGGATAAGAAAGATGAAGCTATCATCGATCCTCCTATCGTGGAAGCTGGAAAGTATGTAACGTAATAGGGTACTGTGGGGTAAACCCGGACTCCTAAGCTTTTCTGAACTTGCCGCTTCAGCAAATGATGAACATGAATAGCTCATTTGAAAAAGGAGAGTTCAAGGAATCGATTTGAGGAATACTTGTCTCAATCGGTCGTATGGTTGCCGAGATATATAGGCCTACTAGGTATCCGGGTTTACCCCCGTTTCCGGGTTTACCCCAAAGTACCCTACATAACGTAATACATATCCATATGTGTTGAAAACAGAGCAATAATAATGTTCTTTCGTTGCACATTGCCACATGGATGAATTATCAGTGATGTTTACTTGATTGCAGATTGAGTCCTGAGGTTCCTGACGAGGATTTTTGGTAGAAAAGAAGGACATCTGTCAACTGCAATTGGCAGAGTAATCTCTCATGTCACATCAAAATTATACGGTGCTTAGCTCAATGAAGCTTTAGCGTTATTTATTATGCACAGCACAGCAAATTATGTGTGTACCTAGGTATTGATTGATTGCAATAGGCTTTTTATTCATGGCCTAGTCTTTCTGTAGCTTTTCCAAGTTTGTTGCTTTTATTTCATCTTTTGATGCACTCACGCTGAATCCACTTCTTTTCAGTAGAGTATGGTATAATGGGGTAAATCCGGCCGGTTTTATTGGAAGGGTAAACCTGGCGACCAATGAAGAAAGAACGGCCATCAGTACTAGGTGGCCGGGTTTACCCCACAGTACCCAACCCTATATGTTTGTGTAATGTGTAGGCCTATATTTCTCACATTCATGCTTACGATCTTTCAATTAGTGCACAAGCTTTCTCTCGTTCGAACTTTGATATTCTCGTGTGTTTGTTCTGTACGTACTTGCTTTATGTTCGCATTTTTGAATCTCAGGAATTTTGTGCAGTTTATGGCCCGTTTATTCATGCTTCTGTATTTTTGTGTTTGTTTATCTTGATGATGTAAAGTTGATTTGTATTGTACTGTATATACACATACGTAATGTATGTACGTACGTACCGCACTACGTATTTCACCGTTGCCGATAAAATCTCTTAAAATTCACCCTCTTTGCTACGTGTTGAATGAAATTTGGTGCAAATGGTCTCAATATCCATGCCACGCTTTCTTACAATTTGATATTTTGATAATTGGAATACTATGTTGCATGGTTATTTGAAGACCCAGCGATATTTCAGCTGACTGGTCTGGTACTCAATGGTACAGTGGTAAAAGCAATGGTACTCCATTACCACCGTCGGTCATTATGCGTAACCTGGTGTTCCTGTGGTTACGACTCATTTTCTTGAATCACATGCGCTTCTGGCTTTATGTGACCTTCCTCCTGATTACTACTGCATTCTTCTTCTGTAAGCTCGCATGTTTTTGTTTTGTTTTGATTCTCTTTCATATGGTAGGAAAACCTGGGGTAATTCTGGCCAAGGATCAGAACAAGAATGACGATTTTGACCATGATCGGAATTACCCCGTGACGTTGACCCTACCCTATGTATGTACTTCTCTTTTAGTAGCAGCGAAGCGGCCTATCATTAGTGCAGTGCGGTCTGGGGGTAATTTCGGACACTCAAAACCACTAGGTTTGGTCGAGAAAAGCTCCTTATGCTATGCCAGGCTTACTCTCACCGAATCAAGAAGAAAAATTTGCCAGATGTGCCAGGGAATCGAACTCCGGGCCTCTCGCTTTCCAGGCGAGCGCCCTAACCAACCATTGAACTATACACGACCTGGATGACCTCAGTCGGTCACTCAATTTCCCTATGCTTATTTGTTTCCAGGGTTATTCGGTGGCTTAACCCGTCGCAACAATCCCAACGACTCCTTCGTCGGTCCGTCGTATCTCCGTTTACACCATTCCCCACTGATTGAAGTGCGTCACCTTAGAACGCAGGCCATTCCCCGTCCTCTGCAGGACTACTGCAATTTTGACGGTCTTAACGAGCCTCTGCAGGGCGACGAGGGGGCTCTGCCCCCTGAACTGGAGGGGGCTACTGCCCCACGCCCCCTAAAACTGGTGGCGGTGACCGTAGTAACGAGGCATGGGGATCGGGCTTCGATTGTGCCCGTGGGGCCTCGGGTTGGCGCCAGTGTGACGCCGGGATGCGGTTTGCTAAAGGCGGAGACTGCGAGCTTCTTAAAGGGGGAGGCGGAGTCGACGTGGGAGATTTTTCTGCAGTATCGCAAATTTCTGGCGGACGCCCCTGTAAACATCGGCAAATTCGACCAGTTTCTGCGGTTGGACGAGGAGTTAAAGGGGGATCTGGCGAGAAATTAGTAGCACGAAGGAGTCAAGTTTCGCATTTGTACGCTTGAAATCACGTAGTAACCTGTGTAAAATTTTTGCTCTTTCGATCTAATCCTGTGTGACGCAAAGCATGGGATCAGATCGAAAGAGTATGAATGAAATGTTACATAGGTACTGTGCTTTTATAAGTAATAATTCGAAATTCGCCTCCCCGTACAAAACTTTTTTTGCCAGATCCCCCTTTAAAGGAGGTGGCCGCACTCGGGCGATGGCCAATGGCGCCACCAGAAACTGGGATCTGCGCCGCGGGTCAGTTAACTGCAGCCGGAGCCGTGCAGCAGATTCGTCTGGGTGAATTTCTGGCAGAGCGTTACGCCAAATGGGGCCTGTTCAGCGAGAAAAGGCCCACCGACGTGCATTTGCTCACCAGCAAGTACCCGAGGACATTCCAGAGCGCTTTGGCGCTGTACTATGGCCTATTTTTCAAGCGTTGGCGCCTAAAACGCCTGAAAAAGCCTAGGCTTCTCAAGGCTGCGCCTATGACTCATTTTTGCACAGGAGATTGGTGCCGTTGCCCTGCGCTGCCTGCCTATTTGCGGCAATTCGAAGAGGAAAAGGTGGACTACTTTCAATCGAGGGCAGAAGATTCGCTACAGCAGTTGTTTAAAGGGGCTGTGCGGCAGGACGAATTTCAGTAGTAAAGGCGAGAACAGCATAAACCTGCCTATGCAGTTTTTTATGCTGAATCGATTCGATTCCATCCCAAAATGCCTCCTTGTGCCATTCGATTTCATCATATTTGTTTTGCTGAAAAAGTGACAAAGTCGTCATTGTAACAAGGGTAAAGGCGCAAGAAGGTATTTTTGGATGGTAACATGCGGTTGAATCGATTCAGCATAAAAAAACTGCACCGGTTCAGTGAAAGAAATATGAGAAAAAGCCGCTGCCGCACAACCCCTTTATGTGGATTACCAACGATCTGTACTCTCTGCCTCAAATCGACGAACCGCTGTCCCTGTTCGATACGCTGGTAGGCTCGTTCGTGTGCAGAAGAGCGGCTCTGCCTTGTCAAAGGGCGCATCGCGAACCGCTGCAAAACCGGCGAGGCGAAGGCGGCAGCTGCGTCAACTGGCGTCATCTGGCGCAAATTCTCGACTTTTGCGTGGAAAGGGCGAAGCATTTGGCGCATTCCTACGAGATCTTTCGAAAGCTCAGCGTCATAGAGGCGGTGCCGATTCTTACCGATTTCGTCAACGCGGCAACGCCACCGGCGCAGACAGAATTAGGGGAGCTTCATAAAGTACGTCACGCAAAAATTCGCGCACGTCACGCTTTCGTCACGATTTTTTGGCCGTTCCTATGTCAAGCTTTCCTACGTCCGAAAATTCCTACGTCACGCTTTCGTCACGCTTTTTTGGCCATTATCCCCCTAGTATGCTTATCTGTACATAGAGTTACACATCGTCACGCTAACGTCACATTCGTCCCAACTCCCCTCCTCCCTATTTTTGGGTGACGTACTTTATGAAGCTCCCCTTATTTGGACATTCTGCGCCTTTAAAGGTGGTATTTCGACATTATTCCGGTCACGACGTAACGTTACGTCCGTTGCTGTACGTTCTGGGTTTATTCGAGGGAATGATACCCAGATATGCTAGTCGCTTGGTTCTGGAAGCGTACTCGGTTCAGGAAGAAGGTGAAAATGCGAGTTATTTCCGGGTGTTGTTTAAAGGGCGGATGTGGCAACGATTTCCTCATAGTGAAGGCGGGGATCGATTTTTCAAATTTTCTTCGGTGAACCTATGCAGGTTTTACGTGCTGAATCTATCCATTCTACCTGTCGTGACGCGATTTTGCCTCCTCGCAGAGAAAACCCACTTGTATAGGGCGTTTCGCAACGTTTTTGCGCAATTTATTGCGATACGCCTTTTACAAAGTGGGGTTTCTCTGCGAGGAGGCAAAATCGCCTCGAGACGTGAGGGTGGGATCGATTCAGCATAAAACTGCATAGGTTCACTGAAGGAAATTTGAAAAAAAACGATCTTCGCCTTCACTATGGGGAAGTCTTTGCCACATCCGCCCTTTATTGGCGCAGATCGGACCGAGGAGCTGTCATTTTGCGAACGGGAAAGTTTGTGGAAAGTGGACAATGGTCGTTCATTGTGTCCTTTGGTGTATTTGAAACAGTTTGTAGAGGCGGATATCTTCGCCATCGCTGATGCTGAATCGTTGAAATCTCTGTGCTTTGGGTAGAAAAGGAAGCTTTATGCACCAGTACCAGTTGCATTGTCGCTATGGGGTTGATCGATAGCGACCCCGCGGTATTTAGTGTAGTAAGTTTAGATAGGTGCCAACGGGATTGTCAACGTTGTTCAGTGTCATCTGGGAGGGGAAAAGTAGCGAGTGAAGAGAAGAATAGACACCAAATGTCGTCGACGACCCTGTAGGCACCGATCCAAACTTCCACTAAATAAATATCGTGGGGTGGCTGTCGGTGTCTACCAACCCAATCGCGACAACGCAACTGATCCATAGGATTGGGGGTGGTCGCTTCCCTTCGAGTGCTTTTATTTGTTTGATGAAGAGTGATAGATATTAGGGTAGATACAGTACGTACGAGTGTATTAGATAGATTGTATTTATTTGTATTGTATTGTATTGGATGGGTTCTGTTGATGCGCAAATTTAGGAATTGTGTGATATTATGGAATGCATTCTGTATGTAATGTACGTACAAACATTGTTATTTCAGCTCAGCTCAAATGTGGCTTGCTGTTGTTGGTCGTGCCATAATTGTAAAACGTACAAAACAAACCTATTGCTATATTGCACCTGTTATCTTTACTTCTGTACTCAACAACTGTCAAATTACTATGAGGTAAAAACCTGTCTGTCAATCATTCTTTGAACATCAAGTAGACGCGATAGCGGAACCTCGAGAGGCTCACGAACGAGGCTCCGCCGCGTCCCACCTTTACCATAATAAAATGTAATTTTGATAGGCAAAGCTGAGCTGAGGTGGCCGGATTTACCCCTTATGGCCGGGTTTACCCCAGAGTACCCTATATAAACAGAGGGGCTAGTATCTTCCCGTAAAAACGGTAATATGTGCGCATGATATTATCATACCCTGCCTGGCGTAAACGTAGGCCATCTTCACAAAGACCAGATTATCGAGCGCTGGGGAGTATCCACCACCATCAATAAGAGCCAGTGCTTGGTCGCGAGGCGACCCCTCTGAGTTAACCTGGATTTTCAGTGCAACTTCTGATCGGTAGAGACACGAAGGTCGGCGCGGAAAGAAACAAACGAGCAAGAAAGACGACAGCACCGACTTTTTTGCGTCGACTACCGATCAAAGTTGCACTGAAAGTCACGGTTAGTTCAGAGGGGTCGCCTCGCGACCCAACACTGTCGCTTATTGCATATGGTCAGTACAGTATGCAAGCGAACATATCATTCAAACTTTATTTCAATAATCGGCATAATGGTGAATCATCTGTGACAGTTGTTTCTATAAACAAACATGTTATTCAATCTCTTCATTCAGACATTATTTCACCGAGCCATAGTTGACTCAACGCTTTGCTGGGTCGGTGAACGTGTAGTTGTATGGCAAAGACTCATGAAGGTCGGCTGCAAGTTTCTATAACAAACAATGGTAAATACAGTTCGGTCAATAAGAGTCATGCTTAAATATTTTAATGCAATAGTAGAACAAGAAATTTCATGAACCATTGAAATTTTTTCTCAGCCAATAAAAGACGTAGAGCACAGCGGTCAAAACTTCCACGGCTAACTTTAGCTCGCCGTTCCAATAAAAAAACCGTTTGTCTCCAGCTGCTCTCAGTGTTGAGATCTCGCCGATTTTCTTCAGCACTGAAATCGTGTCACCATTTGGCAGACGCTAAACCACGCAAACCACGACACCCCACGACCCTGTACGCCCGATGCGCATTTTCATCGTCTTCATCACGTATGCTTATTTCTGCCATTTTGATTTTTCGGACATTTGCGAGGTTTAGAATTGCCCAATGGTCCACGCCCAATTTGGCGATTTCAGTACTGAAGAAATTTGGCGAGATCTCGACACTGAGAGCAGCTGGAGACAAACGGTTTTTTTATTGGAACGGCGAGCTAAAGTTAGCCGTAGAAGTTTGACCGCTGTGCTCTACGTCTTTTATTGGCTGAGAAAAAATTTCAATGGTTCATGAAATTTCTTGTTCGACTGTAGTTGCTTTGAAGCTGTAACCGACAGCTGGAGAAGGTGTAACGATGAGTTTGAGAATGAAATGTGGTGTAACATGTTGTTTGTTTACCAGAACATTGTTCCATATTGTGCCCATATCCATAGTGGGTCTGCATATAGTCCTGGAAACACAAGTGCCCCCACCGCAGCCCATTGGCTCAAATCCTTGGCTGAGGCCCAAGGTTCTCAAACAATAACTTGCAGATACATCTCGTCCTGCAAAAACATACAGTATAATATGTCAGCGCTTGTGGCGCAGGCAGTACATAGATGCCATGGGATGGGCACGGGCTACACATCTGATGTTCCATCCTCTGCATCATGAGTTCCCCACCTTCGCCAAGTGCGAGTAAACCAACTGGCAACCGCAATGGAACGTGTAAGCATAGAGTGCCCGCTCACTATACAGCACCAGTGCTTTTGGGTCAGCACACCCTGACCAGTGGTCACTCACTGATCGCTGTTTGGCTTCATGCCTGGTCCTTTCGGTTCGAGCCCTTGATGGTCGTGCCTTGCGGCACTAGATTAGCCCATCATAACGGTTGTTGTTAAGGCAAGGGGTCCACTAACCTAACACCTACTTTCGAATTTTGAGTTCAAACCAATTTTATCATAAACAATATTTTAACGGACGGCAGGTAGCCATGAGATCTGCACATTATCAGGCGTGGCTCCGCCGACCTATCTCCATGATACTTGCTTTTCAAATTCTCTCTACAATTGATGAAGTTATAAGCAAAACGTTTGAATTTTAGTGCTGTCCACAACGGAGTGGACACAACTAAAATTCGAAGCATTTTGCTTATAACTTCATCAATTCTCGCCAAAAATAGAAAAGCAAGGTACCATGAGATAGGTCGGCGGAAACCACGCCTGTTCATGTGCAGATCTCGTGGCTACCTGCCGTCCCGCCAGAGATACAAGCCAAAAACCTCGAAAATTGGCCCCTGAACTGGACCTGTACTAAATAGAAACTTCAACAGCTTGTAACAGCGCAACCAGCGATTTTCGAACATACAATATAAACATCAAATGAAAGCTTAGAACTTGCTCTATCACCCCAGCATAGCAGCCTTACCTGCTGGATTTCGCCACGGCGAACCCCTTTAAGGCAAGGTTTCCCTGGTGTGTGCATTGTTCACGGACACCCTCAAAATTTCGCATTTCCTATTCGGTTCATAAATAAGTACTACAACACATGGGGAATCGAATACAAAAAACCGCATCTCAAGATTCGCCCTCGTTGAGGAGTTATACATGCCCAAACCCTCCTGACCCAGTTTAAGGCGAAAATTACATAAAATGCATTCTTTTTAGGTTCCAGTGGACGCAGCCGGCTGAAATTCAGACATACCCCCTATGGGACCCTACCTGCTGGGAAGTTTTTAGCCTTCTAGCCCTCTTCACACTGGAGTTATGGCGTTTTACAGTCAATTTCCATGCAAACTGGGGCTAGATTTTTTAGGTTATATGCCTATAGCTCATTAGAACATAAGGAGCCCTGCTGCTCTGAAAATTTTTATCCCTTTAGGTAACCCATTTTAATTTTCGAAAATACAAAAATTATTCAAGATAAATGAGCAGTACCACTGGAGCTTCTTTCAAAAAAGTAACCTATCTTATGTAGAATTTGATGTAGATTCTCAAAAATGAATTGGTTTTCAAAAAAATTAACCCCCTAGCATATCTCATTTTGCAAAAATTCGTGTGTTTTTTTGAGATATTTTTGAGAATTTTGGGTAAGGGTTAAATTTTTTTGACTTGCAAAATTTGCATTATTTACGGAGTTATGGGCCTCCAAAGTGCCCCTACTTTCCAAAAAACGTGATTTTTATCGATTCTGAATCCATAAGGGGTTAAATGTTTAAACAACTTTTTCTGACCTAATTTTATGCATAGAATCCGAATCTGAACTTGATTTTTCCATTTTCCCACATTTAAGGCCTTATTTTTGCCATTTTCTACTTTTTCAGACGTCAAATCGTGAAAATAAGGCCTTAAGTGTGGGCAAATGAAAAAATCAAGTTCAGATTCGGATTCTACGCATAAAATTAGGTCAGAAAAAGTTGTTTAAACATTTAACCCCTTATGGATTCAGAATCGATAAAAATCGCGTTTTTTTGGAAAGTAGGGGCACTTTGGAGGCCCGTAACTCCGTAAATAATGCAAATTTTGAAGACACCAGTGGCATATTCGGAATCAGCTGGATAAGGCGCATCTAATGGTGGTCTGATATCAAAGGAAAAATAAATTTAAGGTTGGTGAATTTTTTGATATTGAAAAGATATGATTCAATAATCGTGTTAGGCCTTAACTAGAAGTCTGCCAGTGGTATGGGGTGAAAGAGGGAATCTTACGGGTCAGTTTTAAGCCAGGAATGTATACTATAATAGGTGGGGGGAGTAAACATCTGCAGCGTTTAGGTGCCAAAGCATCACAGCGACCAAGTAGGGTCGTACCTACGGAATCCGTACCTGTGGAATCCATTAACTACGGAACAAAAGCTCCTCACCTATGGAAAACAAATTCCACACCTACGGATTCCACAGGTACGGATTCCAATCAGGTAGGGAATAAAAATTTCGATACCTACGGAAAACAAATTCCACACCTACGGATTCACAGTACGGATTCCATCAGTAAGAAAGAAATAAAATAAAACAACAAAACGAATTTCCGTAGGTGTGGAATCCGTACCTGTGGAAATCGTAGGTGTGGAATTTGTTTTCCGTAGGTGTGGAATTTTTATTCCCTACCTATGGAATCCGTACCTGTGGAATCCGTAGTGTGGAATTTGTTTTCATTGGTTTGGAATTTTTCTCCTTCCTACCGAAGTGCATTCCCTGTGGAATCCGTAGGTGTGGAATTTGTTTCCCATAGGTGTGAGACCTATTCCGTAGTTACGGATTCCACAGTACGGATTCTAGGTACAAACCTACTTGCAAGGTCAGTCTGAATCTTTTTACACCGGAAAAGTGCAATGTCCCCCCCCACCTATTATAGTATACATTCCTGAGTTTCTACTATGGGGGCAACTTTCTGCCTCAACGTCATTGTCGAGATATAGGCCCATGAAGATGCCGGATTTGCCCTTTTTTTGGCCTCTTTCGGCCTGGAGAGCGGCCCCTAGATCTCTGGGAAATGACGTCATTCTCGGAAAAATTTTTTTGTCCCGAAAATCTTTGATAGATTTCGAGTATTTGTTTGTACGGGACCCCGGACCCATGGCTTCGCCCTGTTTCGCTGTCGTCGTGCTAAATGCAGCATAATTTGACAGCAACTTCGTTTGCGGCATTTTCTTCAGAGCTACCCCATCCTGTTACTCCAAATCCTTGCTATAACTCCTCAACGAGGGGGCAAATTTTGAGATGCGGTTTTTAATGAACCGAACAGGAAATGTGAAATATTGACGGTGTCCGGCCTTCTATAGTCAGACTCTCACACGACTCAGAAACCTTGCCTTAATACCTACTGCTGGCAAAAGAATTAAAGAATTCCATAAGAAAAGCCTGAGTGATGATGGATGACTGGCCCACTTTGTCATTATCCTTTTTTTCCAGTAGTGAGTCATTATTCATGATTTCTTTCACAGTATGGAATTCTTCCTCACTTCCTCTATAAGGTTCGCGGCCGGTCATTTCGTTGCCGGTCTAAAGTAAGACCAGAGTTCTTGGGACCCACGTATTATTTATGTTGAGAACTACGCGACGTAGAGCAAAGCGGTCGAAATTCCACGGATAATTTTACTCGCCTCTCAAATAGAAAAACCGGTTTGATTCTATCTGCTCTCAGTGTCGAGATCTCGCCGATTTCCTTCAGTACTAAAATCGGCAAATTGGATCGTGGACCATTGGGCAATTCTAAACCTCGCAAAGGCCCGAAAAATCAAAAGTGGTAGAAATATGCATACATGATGAAAACAATAAAAATGGGCATCGGGCGTACAGGATCGTGGGGTGTCGTGGTTTGTCGTGGTTTAGCGTCTGCCAAATGGTGACACGATTTCAGTGCTGAAGGAAATCGGCGAGATCTCGACACTGAGAGCAGATCGAATCAGACGCTTTTTTTTCTGGAGAGGCCGACTAGAAGTTATCCGTGGAGTTTTGACCGCTTTGCTCTACGTCGCGTAGTTCTCTAAAAATAAATAATACGTGGGTCCCAAGAACTCTGGTCTTACTATAGTTTTGGTAATTTCGTAGCCAGTACTTTCGTTGCCGATCATTTCGTAAGTTAATTTTACCTAAGCCTAAGCCTAGCCTGCAACGAAGTGAATGGCAACGAAAGTGTTCGCTACGAAATGACCAAAACTAGACCGGCAACGAAATGACCGGCAACGAAAATACCCTCAACGAAAGTTCTCGAAACGAGAAGGAATGGGGGACAGCGGCCAACGAAATGTCCGCAACGAAAAAAACCGCAACGAAGTGACCGCAACGAAAGTTCTCGCAACGAAAGGATCGCGGCAACGAAAGGGTCCGCAACGAAGTGACCGGCAACCAAGTGACCGTATCCCCTCTATATTCTTTCCTACTGTCGTGGTTCCTGGTCCTCGGATGCCGGCAACGCCTCATGACTGCGCTACTCACATCCCATGTAACCGTTATACGTCGACATCTTGTATTGCCTGCTGCTGCATGTTCTGAAATGGGGTCACTGTTTACACCAGCTGAAAGTCGACTTCAATCAAAAGTTTACCACATCAAATCAACACCAATCCACTTTCAATCCTGGTAAGAAATGGTAAGTTTTGATGAGTTCTGTGCAGCTGCGAGAGCGAGATACAAATACAAGTGGGGTTTCTCTAGGGAGGCAAAATCGCCGTCAAGAAACAGGCGAGTGGGATCGGGAAGTAAAACTGCAAAGGTTCACCGAAGGAAATTTAAAAAAATCGATCCTCGCCTTCATTATTGGCAAATTGTGGCAGGGCGCGGCAGCTTTTTCAAGGCAGTTGGGGTCGGAAGAATGCAGTGAACCGACTGGTCTGCGACGTGCAGTGTAGTGCGCAATGGCCTGTACTGACACTTCTATGGGGCGTGTGACATGTGTGTGCTTGCGTTGCGAGGTTTTGAGTATGCCTGAGCCCTGAGGGAGTGGTGAGTTGGCGGAACGAGTTGAGTTGAGGGGGGGGGGGGGGCGAGAAGAACATTTGGAGCGGGTGAGAAGATTGGTGCTAGGCGCGATTCGACACAGCGAGCATTGAGTCATAGTCAACGAGTTGGAGGTTTCAATGATGTCGGGCAGCTTTGCAAGGCGTTCGGCGTTGGGGGACGGAGTGAAAGTTTGGAGTCAGAGCAAAATATATAGAAAAACGGAACATCATAAACGTGCAAGCTAAGTCAAAACTCAAAACACAAAACCTTGTCTGCTTGTCTCAATTTAATTGCATTAAAGCAAACTTTAATCTCTTTTGCAAAATAGTCCCAAGGTTGGTTTGTTGTTATTGCCGTAAGGAGGCGTTGGTTGCCTGTTTCTGGCTTATTGGTTCTGTATGTACGCCGACGGAAGGCGTGGTGGCTTATTGGTTCTGTACGCCGACGGAAGGCGTGGTCTCAGCGCAGAGGTGCGCTTGAGCAGTGTTTGGTGAAAGTATTCACTCTGGTGCTTTGCGGTGTACGAAAGTGGTTGTGTTTTTTGGTCTCGTTCCGTTTTCGTCCTGTTCTGTTGGTTGCGTTGCATGGTCGTCTTTTTGGTCCAAGTTACCGTCATTATGGCTCCGGCTAATTCCAGCAGAAGAAACAGACGGCTTCTGTGAAAAGATCAACCGCTCGCTCAAGCTTCAGAACATCAGAAGAAGAGAACGACAGCAACTTGAAGCGTTATCTTTTTGAAAACTAAGCTTGTTACAAAGGTTTCAAGACTTCTTTCGGCTGCTTTCTGCTGTTAGCAGCTATTCTTTCTACGCATCTGCATTCGTCCATGCGCTTGTCCTTGAGCGGCCGTGAAAAACTTGGTCGCCTTCAAACTGCATACTGCATACGTACTGTACTGCCTACGTACTGTTTCAGCACGCCAGTCTCGACTGTGCAGAGCGGAGTGCTTTGCGCTCACGTCAGCCAGGTGCCGCCTCAACAGTGAAGTCTCCACCTACCGTGCCTTCTCTCTTCTTGGCAGATGTCTACCGTTTTCGTCCATTTGTCATATTCATTCTTCAATCGCTGTAATTTCTGGTCGGCTGCTTTCCACTTTCCCCGCGAGATGGCGCTGGCGCCGGACACTTTTCGACATTATTGATTTATCGATTGTTACGAACGTTTTATCCTGCCTTGGTGCGTCCTGATTGGTGGCTGCGGTGTCGACGGTATATAGTCTCCCACACTGTGATAAACATACGTTTTGTTTCCTTGCTTCGCTTCATCATTGTACATGTTATATTTCTGCCATGTTTTATCATTGCAAGGAGAGGGAGCCGACACTTGTCTTTTGAGTTCGGTTGAGCGGAGAGCTCAGTTTGGTTTGTTTCGGATAAAAGGTGCGGTTGTGCCGGGAAAGAGAATATTATTTCTTGGCACAAGTTTCCTATCATTAAGTACATACGTACCGTGTGTGCATACGTGCATACACGGTACAATAACCGGCTAATTGTTTATCAATTTATTTATCAATATCATCCATCGTCTGTCGGAGTGGCCCACTCATAGGCCCTCTTTTGCTTCCTCTTGATCGCGGACGTCACAACATCGGTGTTGTTGATCCGTGACGTGCAGAAAACTTCTGGTGCCAATCCGGAAGCTCGTCTCCTGGATTCTTGGCGCAAGGACGACGAATTCGTTCAGGCTGTAATTCGTGAGCGGTTTCGCCATACGGGTTACAGTTTTGGAGGTCCTGCCTCGGATTTTCTGCAAACGTCTGGCCCCAACAATCATTCGGCTTGGTGGCGGCGACTCAGGTGCAGACGGCACGACTCCACGTCCATTTCCAATCAGATTTCTCCACTCAAGGAGACTGAAACCGCGAGTAAAGGTGAGAACAAACCTAAACTCGACGAATCTTTTGAAGGTGGCAGCACGATTTACAAGCCCCTTCTTCCATCCTTCCTAAAACCATTGGAAGAGATGGGCGCGAATTTGTCTGTGCATACGCTCACTCCAGACGATGCCAGCAACGCGCAAGAAGAGTCTGCGGCGTTACACGGTAGCCGAGAGGATTTGGCTGAAACAACCGTTCAAGTAGCGACCGGGACTAAGGTCAAGAGTTTGAGTAGTGTCCTGCACACGTTGAGTAAGCAGGATATTGAGACGCTCTCAGAAGCGGTGGATGAAGCCGACGTGCTTTTATGCGCGTCTGAAGGCAACCCTGAACGACAACAGGGTGTGGTAGAAAAGTTAAAGGCAGTGGTTGCCCAAACGCAGAACTGCCTTGGGTATGTATCACAAGCTCGTCAAATGCGAGCTATAGCTTCTCTTGAAAGAAAGAAAGCTATCTCGGCTACGACCTCAGATCCCCCGACTCTGAGCAAGCCGGAAATTTTGATGGCGCTTGCCAAGCGAGTTGCAGAACTTGAGCAGGAATTTGCAACACAATGCGACACGACTGAAGTGACGCAGAAACAAATTGAAGAACTCCCGTAAACGCCAGCACAAAGCTGAGCGTAAAATTACTAGAGCAGCGGGCATACCGTTGAGTACGGAGGAAGAGTTGAGTAAACCAAGGACTACTAGAGGAGGAAAAGTTCTTGGAAAACAACAGTCTCTAGCCCCGCTAAACTACGGGAACCCTCATGCTATTCCTGTGATGTTTGGCAAAGAGAAAACCAGAACGGGGCGTGCGCACAAATCTGCGTCTGCAAGCGACACGCAGCAAGTATTGGATGCTGCGTCTGCGACGTCCTTGGAAGCCAGAGCAAGCGACAGATCTGCTCATCCCAACCTATTCTGTCTTCACTTATTCCTGCTTTTGAGGAACTGAAGGCAAAAAGGGAGAAGGAACTTGCTGCCAGACCGGATCCTCAAGAATTACTGGAGAAACAATTCGAAGAAAGAATGGCTGCAGTCAATCGACACAAGCTTCGGATGCAGTCAACTCCAGTAAGCAAGCCGACTGAGTCTACCTCTACCAAGGTAATAAAAGCCGGTGTATTGCATGTGGAACATAGTAAATTGTCTCAAGGTCAGCCTAAGCAGGGTAAAGGCAGCAAACATCCACCATCCGAAGGTGGAGATGACAGTGCTGATGAGAGACAATTTGCTCCCCCACATGGCGGAGATGGAGGTGATGGTGACGATGACCGCCCTCCTCCCTCTGAATCAGGTAGGAGTAGTACGCAGGGGGGGTTGTTGTTGTGTGGTTGTTGTTGGTGGTGTGGGTGTTTGGTTTGGGGGTGGTTTTTTGGGTTTTTATTTTGTTGTTTGTTGGGTGTTTTGTGCTGTTTTTGATTTTTGGTTGATGTTTTGTTTTGTGTTTTTTTTTGTTGTTTGTGTTTGTTTTTGTTGGTGTGTTGGTGGTTGGTGATTGATTTTTGGTTTTGTTGTTGTGTTATTTGGGTTTGGGGTGTTGGTGGTTGATGGGTATGTTGGCTTATGATTGATTTTTGGATTCTTATATTTTTGTGATGTTGTTGTGTGATTTTTGGCTTTTTTTGATGGGGTTGGATGCTGAGGACTTTGATGCTGCGTGCTGCGTCGCTGTATGAGATATTGATGTTCGAATATTGGGCTATGCAAATCTTTATTTTCTATAATAATGGGATAGATATGATGATGCTGTTTGGTATAGTATATTTGATCGTTTCGCGACGTCTTGCGCTTCATCTGCGATCGTGAAATTTAATTGAGTCATATCTGTGTTGGTGTGTCGATATCTGCGTTGGATCGAGTCCGTCGATATCTGCGTTTGCTCGACGTCGATATCTGCGTGGCTTTGCGTTGACGCCGCGGGCGATCGTCCGTCGGCTTTCGCGTCCTGTTGCGGACGGGCGATGAGCGGTGCTGTCTCCGATGAGGATGCTGCATGCGGCTGGATCTGACGTGAGGGAAGTGGCTGAAGAGATAGAGCGCGAGAGTGGAGGGTTTGGTGTGAGCTATGAGGTGCGAGTGGCCTGGCTTTGTTGTGCTGCTTGCATCTGGTACTGTTGTACTTTATGTAGGTATCTGTGTACTGTATGTACTAGGTATTCACCGGGCCGTGCGACATTAGTAGATGAAAAATTGTATATGACTGTGTGTACTGAAGCTGCAAATGTATGCAGTATCTGCATTTATGCAGTGATGATGTTTGGTGTGTAATGGTATGTACGTACGTGTACATACAATGATTCGGATATGTTTCCTGGAGGACTCTTGACATTGCTTGAGAGATGAAGCTGTGCCTTTATGTGTGAATGTGCGAGAATGAAGAGTGTGAAAGTGTGTGAGTGAAAAAATAATACAACTTTAAACTGTACTCGAAAATTATGCTTGTGGGTACTTGAAATACTCGAATGATACTCGAATTGCGTTTCATACTCTGCGCGAGCACCTGGGCATAGGTGCTCGCGCATACTCGAAATACTCGAAAATACTTGTGGATGATACTCGAATTTATGTAATACTTAAAAAATTGACCCTCACTCATTCTTGCGGAAGGGCATGATGCATGATTTTCAGTATTGAAAAGAGAATGGTAAAATTTTCTGAGTACGTTTCCATCATTTTCAGACAGAGACATTGCAAAAAATTTCTCGCCTTCGGCGAGAGTTCGTGCTGCTTTTACTGAGATTCTATGGTATCCGCACAGCAACTTCAATTTTCCAGTGTTTTTTTTTGCTTGCTTTGTGTTTGCTTCTATAGTCTGGCCAAAGGAGTTGGCACTCGGACTCGAGGTGCATTGCGTAAAATAGATTATTCACAAATGCGGATTTCTGTCCACGCTTCGTGTACTCCTATTTAGCAGAAGTACATGCAAACTACGCAGGACGACTTGAGTCAAGTGCCAACTCCCACTGGCCATACCATAGTATCAGGCTTCATGATTCAAAATTTTTTCCACCTTTGAAAAGATTCTTCATTGATAATTTTTGTCTAAGTACGTCGTACTCGTAGTGATTTTCTTGGCTATTTACTCACGGCCCGTTCACAACGGATGCTGAACGCCGACTTTGACGCCGCGTACTTTCAGCGTCAACGCGAACGCTGACGAGATATTGACGTTCAAAGGAGATTACGGAAAGCTATGCAAATCTCTTTGCATTTTACTCCAAAGTAGAATGCTGGCATAGATATGATGATGCTGTTTCTGGTACATACGTACATATTTGATCAAGTTTATGCTAATGTTTGCTACTTTTATCTGCGATCGCTAGATCTGCATTGAACGTCAATATCTGTGTTGGTGTCAAACGTCGATATCTGCGTTGGCATCGAACGTCAACGTCGATATCTGCGTTTTGCATCGAACGTCGATATCTGCGTGGCTTTGGGTCGACGCCGGCGGCGATCGTCAACGTCGGCTTTCAGCGTCCGTTGTGAACGGGCCATGACAAGCGGTAGCTGTCTCCTGAACTGAACAGCGCATGCCATGCATGCGGCTGCATCTGATGAATAGTGAAAAAGAGTGGCCGAAGAGATAGAGCGCGAAGAGAGGAGGCGTTTGGTGTGAGCTACTAGGTCATGGCCACTTGCTTGTTCGTGCCTGCTTGCATCTGGTACTGTTGTACTTTATGTAGGTATCTGTGTACTGTATGTACTAGGTATTTACTGGGCCAGTGCGACATTAGTAGATGAAAAAATTGTATACTACTGGCTGGTATCTTGAAGCTGCAAATGTATGCAGTATCTGCATTTATGCAGTGATGATGTTTGGTGGGTGGGTAATGGTATGTACGTACGTGTACATACAATGATTCTGATATGTTTCCTGGGAGGGACTCTTGACATTGCTTGAGAGATGAAAGCTGTGCCTTTATGTGTGAATGTACAGAAATGGAGTGTGAAAGTGTGTGAGTGAACAAATATAGGCTTAAACTGGTACTCTAACAGTTATGCTTGTGGGTATCTCAAACAGCCCCACGACACCGAATTGCGTTTCATACTCTGCGCGAGCACCCTGGCATAGTGCTCGCGCATACTCGAAATACTCGAAATACTCGGATGATACTCGAATTTGATGTACATACTGAAATACTCGGATGATACTCGAATTTGATCTTGCGTGAAAGTGCATGGACCGCACTGAATTTTGAGTATTGAGAGAGAGAATGCGTAAAATTTTCTGAGTACGTTTCCATCATTTTCAGACAGAGACATTGCAAAAATTTCTCGCCTTCGGCGAGAGTTCGTGCTGCTTTTACTGATATTTTATGTTATACGCACAGCCAACTTCAATTTTCAGTGTTTTTTTTGCTTGCTTTGTGTTTGCTTCTATAGTCTGGCCACAGGAGTTGGCACTCGGACTCGAGGTGCATTGCGTAAAATGATTATTCACAATGCGGATTTCTGTCCACGCTTCGTGTACTCCTATTTAGCAGAAGTACATGCAAACTACGCAGGACGACTTGAGTCCGAGTGCCAACTCCCACTGGCCAGACTATAGTATCAGGCTTCATGATTCAAAATTTTTTCCCCTTTGAAAAGATTCTTCATTGATAATTTTTGTCTAAGTACGTCGTACTCGTAGTGATTTTCTTGGCTATTTACTGATGGCCCGTTCACAACGGATGCTGAACGCCGACTTTGACGCTGCGTAGCCTCCAGCGTAGACGCGAACGCCAACGCAGATATTGATGTCCAATGCAGATTATGTAAAGCTATGCAAATCTTTATTTTACTCCAATAATAATGCCGGCATAGATATGATGATGCTGTTTGGTACATACGTACATATTTGATCAAGTTTACGCCATGTTTGCTACTTTTATCTGCGATCGCTAATATCTGCATTGAACGTCAATATCTGTGTTGGTGTCAACGTCGATATCTGCGTTGGCATCGAACGTCAACGTCGATATCTGCGTTTGCATCGAACGTCGATGCTCTGCGTGGCTTTGCGTTGACGCGGCGGCGATCGTCAACGTCAGCGTCCGTTGTGAACGGGCCATGAAAAGCGGTAGCTGTGTCCTGAATGAACAGCGCCTGCCCTGCATGCGGGTGCAGCTGATGGACGTAGCGGAAACACAGTGGCTGAAGAGATAGAGCGCGACGAGAGGCGGCGGTTGGTGGGAGCTACTAGGTGCGAGTGGCGACTGGCGTGTCGTGCCTGCTTGCATCCTGGTACTGTTGTACTTTATGTAGGTATCTGTGTACTGTATGTCTAGGTATTTACTGGGCCAGTGCGACATTAGTAGATGAAAAAATTGTATACTACTGGCTGGTACTGAAGCTGCAAATGTATGCAGTATCTGCATTTATGCAGTGATGATGTTTGGTGGGTGGGTAATGGTATGTACGTACGTGTACATACAATGATTCTGATATGTTTCCTGGAGGACTCTTGACATTGCTTGAGAGATGAAAGCTGTGCCTTTATGTGTGAATGTGCAGAAATGAGTGTGAAAGTGTGTGAGTGAACAAAATATAGGCTAACTGGTCTCGAAAATTGCTTGTGGGCTCGAATCTCGATGATTCGTGCGTTTCTGCGCGGCCTGATGGACCGTCCGCGTCCCCGCCGGCGTCGACGGCATAAGTACCAACCAAGAGACGATGACTCATTTGATGATTCGAGCTCTAATGATGAGAGTGAGGACGAGAGAGATAAAAGGAAAACTCGTCGTTCCCATGGTAATCGGCGCTGGCCTATCCCCGCCAAACCCGATAAATGGAAGGACCCTAAAATGCCCTTCCCTGGTGTGTCCTTGTTCTTTCGCCAGTTTCAAGCTTATTCCCGCTATGTGTGTGTGGATGATGATGGCGAAGTGGACGAGGAAGCGGTTGCCATAGAATTGGGCAAATTCCTTGGTGAACCCATGAAGCGGATTTACAATGCCCGCTTTTATAATCAAACTGTGCCAGATTATGAGGAACTCAAAGCCATTCTGGTCAAAAGGATGTGCGGTGAGGAAGGTACAGTGTCAGCATTGACCATGTTGACTGACTTGCGTTGGGACACTCAAAAGTCCAACATTATCGATTTCTCAGAGCAGGTAGAAACGCTTACTATCATGGCGTACCCGGATGCTTCTATTTACATGCGCGAAAAGCTGGCGGCGCATAAATTTATCGAATCAATCCCTGCCAAATGGCGAGAAGATTTGAGGAAACATCATCCGAATGTACAGACATTGACGGATATGTTGAATGTATTGAGGCGTTGGGAAGACGCAGAAGTGTCGGAGAAGAACCGGAAGCCAGAACACGGTGAAGGTTCAAGGAGATTTAGATTTTCCCGGTCTCGATCCCCTTCCCTAAATACCTTAAGGCAGGCGTCCCTTAGGTATGCACAGAAGACGGCAGAAGCCAACACGTCTACCCCTAAGAGAGGGAATTCACGCGAGTCTCGCTCCCCGCGTTATGATAGAGCGCAGGCAAGGTCTCCACGCAGAGAGCCGAGTAAGAGTCCGCAAAGAACAGAGGCGAACAGAAAAGCCTCACCCAGTCCGAATCGTAACACTGGCACACGCGAGTGTTGGCAATGCGGGAAGACTGACCATCTTCTTACTGAATGCCCTTTAGCCTCTGAAACGCTAAAGTCGAATGTACGTAAGTGGAAAGAACAGAATAAAACGCAGAGGATTGGGTATTGTTATTCACGCCCTCTTAGCTCTGTTGCAGGACAGTTGACAGCCACTCAAGCTGCTGCTGTTTCTACCCCTGGTAATATTACTGCTACATCTGCGTCTCCTGCAGATTCTAGTGGAAATTATGCTGCTATTGGAGCGACCATTGCCACAGGAGGCATAGCTCTGTCTTCTTCTTCTGCTTCGTCTGCTGCTGCTGCTTCTGCATCCGGACAAGCATTGTGTACTGACAGATCCGAAGATGGATTACTCAATTCTTTACCTACAGTGTCAGTACATACTACAACCACCATGCCGGACATCATCTCTGCTCCGCCTCAAGGACATAGCATGGTTCAGGTAGCAAATGTGAGTACACAAACTGTACAGCATGTGAGTGTAGGTACTATGACTGGAGAACCTATGCATGTGGTTCAACCAGACAGCGTGCATGACCAAATAGTATTTGAGTCAGGATACGCACTTGATGATGCATGTACTAATGATGTATCTCCTGTATGTGGTACACATGTGCATGTAACTTCAACGGCTAGTGCCGTACGTACTGTCTCTGAGGGAGAGGCTGTATTAGAGGAAACATCCGTAGTAGAAGAGCCAACCTACTCTTCTACTAATGGAAGTGCTTATAATACAGAGTCACGTACGTACAACACTACGTCGACTACTGATAACAATGCATGCAGCGTGCGTACGAGCGCGTTAGTATTGCAACCTTCCACTTCTGTCTCAACACCGACAGGATTTGGTGTACAAAGAGCAGAAAGTGAGAAGTGCCTGCCAGTTGACTCTGCGCCGGAGTCTTCTGTTGGTTCCACTCCAGGGCCATCAGGCAATGATAATGTACAAGCAGCTGCCACTCCAGGAGTTGTTTCTGTACTACAGGTGCTGGAATACCAGCGAAAAACCAGGTATTTGAAGTCGGGACACTGCATGATTGAGTGTCCACCTGAAAAGGGTACAGGACAGGCAGTCCTGGCTACAATGGATGGACCGATGGACATACACTTTGGTCCAGGTCCTGCTTGTGGGGTACGAGGCCCTACCATTGTCCGCCCAGTATATTTAGCAGGTAAACTGTGTGATGCGATAGTGGATACTGGGGCGGGCATAAACATACTCAGTCAGGAGTTACTTCAACAACTTTTGGCTGAAGGGTTGCTTACATTGGACGATCTGCAAAATCGTACCATGTCTTATGAACAGCAAATAGTAGGTGTAGCGGGTTCGATTCCCTTACAGTATAGTAAAGAGGAGGTCGTGTTACCCGTACGTACGTCATCCAAAGGCGTACATACACACGTACCGTTTGTTGTCATACCAGTAGCACTCAATGGCATTGATTTACTGTTGGGTACTAATGCATTGATCGCAATGGGCTTTGAAGTTTTGGATCCACAAGGAACAAAGCTTTTCCGTCAGCCCGCATCCCTCAGACCTCCGGGATTTCGACCCCTTGGTAGTGAGTTGGAAGAATGGGAAAGAATGCAAACGCCCTCGGACTCAGCCTCTCACTACACAAGAGTAGCTTACCCTACTCCACACAGACGTGACACTACTGCAGCACAAACAGATGTGTCCGTGGATCAGCCGGTTTTTCGGTAGTACTCTCGGTGGAGGAGCCTGTCCGAGAGTTAGATGTACCTGTAGATAGAGTACATAATGTACAGGGTGTACTGTACGATGTGTCCACTCCACTTGCTGAGTTGGACGCAAGGAGAGTGCCACGCAACACTCCCTATATTTTCGTCCCGAGAGAAGATATTGTTGACTCCTTGGGAATCGATATTGAACATACTGCGGTCAAATGGAATACCCGCAGACCCAAAACAGTTACGTTAGTGGCACATGCCACATCGTACGTACAGCCTACTGTACCTAATAATACATACATAGGCAAACTCTATCCTATGGACGGAGAAGACTATGCCCCTGTTTCTTTGAAAGACCAGTCGGATGCGGCGGCTACGAGGCTCCTAGTAACTGCATTACGTACACTGTCCAAGGAGAGACGGGAGCAATTGATTGAATTTCTCAACGTGCAGGATTGGAACTGTACGGATGAGCAGAAAGACATTTTTCTAAAAGCAATTTTAGAACACCATGACCGATTTGCACTTTCCGAATCGGAATTGGGAGAAGCAGTAGGGGTGGAATTTGACATACAGACAGATGGCCACCCACCTATAGCCCTGAAACCTCGTAAAGTACCTTATTCGGACTTAGACGAGCTTGCAGCTAATATCCAAAATATGTTAGCTAATAAAGTCATACAGCACTCACAATCACCATGGGCGGCACCCATTGTTATAGTACGTAAGAAAGACACTGGGGCGATACGTTGCTGTATAGACTATACTTTGCTCAATAAGCATATAGTTAGGGATCAATATCCACTTCCGGCTATCCAAATCTTACTGGATCGAGCTGGATCTATCAGACCTCAATATCTGACTACAATCGATTTACTTAGCGGTTTTTGGCAGATGAAAGTAGCTGACAAAGCACGTCCATTGACCGCGTTTACTTGTCCCCTAGGGCAATTTGAATTCCTGCGTATGCCATTCGGTATATGTACTGCACCCAGCGCTTTTAGTAGACTAATGAATGTTGTACTAGAAGGTATGGACTTGAAATATGGTCCTGGGCGCTGTGGTATTTACATCGATGACGTGATTATTGCATCACGTACATTCGAAGAACATCTAGAGATTTTTCATGATCTGATGCAAAGGCTTGAGAAATCTGGCTTGAAGATGCATCCCAAAAAGTGCAGATTCATGCGTAAAAGAGTAAAATATCTGGGTCATATTATCAGTGCAGAAGGGTTAGAACCGGACCCAGAAAAGATTTCAGCAGTGAAAGATTTTCCGAAGCCTCAAACTTTGACTCAGCTCAAGGGATTTTTGGGACTTGCCTCTTATTATCGGAGGTTTATAAAGGATTTTGCGGCTATTGCAGGCCCTTTATATGAATTATTAAAGGCTAACCCGCCTAAGAAATTACCAGTCTGGTCGGGGAAACAGGAAGACGCATTTTCTAATTTGAAAATTGCACTTACCACTTCGCCTGTGCTGCAACTACCAGACCCGACACAGCCCTATATTATTGAGACTGATGCATCATTACTTGGTTTAGGTGCAACCCTATCCCAATATTTCCCGGTTCCTGCAAACCGTCCAAAAATTGAGGATGCACTGTCTCCGACGTCCTGTGCATTGAAACATATACATACGGACGAATTCAAACCGCCGGACGTTAAGCCTACCGTACTCAATAACGAAGGCAAAGAGGAGGAAATTGACGGCCCATTTCCGACTCATTTTACCGTCACAGAAGATGGCATAAAAGTACGTCCCATGAAAGAACTTGAACGCGAAGGATACGAACTACATCCTATCGCCTATGCAAGTAGAACATTGCGAGGTGCGGAATACTCATATCCTGCCTCCCATTTAGAAATGCTGGCTACCAAATGGGGCTGTGAAAAATTTGAAATATTTATTCACGGATGCCCTACGTATATTTATACAGACTCTACTAATGTGCGAGCATGGCTTAGCACAAATAAAGAGTTACCAAATGCCAGACTAAAGCGTTACAAAATAGCGCTACAAAATTTTTGCTGTATCAAACAGGTACTGCATAGACCAGGCAAAGGAAACCTGGCGGCGGATGCTTTATCACGTGCGTTTGACCCACCAGCGCCCGTGGTGCAGGTACGGTTTGTTGACACTCAAGCGGAGCCGTGCCCTGAACCTGAAAGCATCATGCAAACAATTAAAAGCGAACAAAACGAGGATAAACATGCCAAAATGATCCTTGACTTTGTCACTCAAGACAAAGTGCCTGACGACCCAGACCAGCAAAAATGGCTTGTCGCCATGGCATCTAAATTCCATGTTGTCGATGGTATACTGTACTATTCTGACACTACAGATGAACACAGTATGCGTGTATATGTGCCACGTGCCCAACGTGATGCATTACTTCAGAGTTTACACACCACTCCAATAGGTGGTCATCAAGGCAAGGCCAAGCTTACTAAGTACGTAGAGAAATACTTCTACTGGCCTATGCTACGACAAGAAATCAACACATTTTGTGATTCGTGTCTTGTTTGTGGTGCACGCAAAGGACACAGTAGGAGGGATAAGCCTAAGCTTAAGCCCATCCCAGCTCCATTACGCCCAATGGACGTAGTTGCCATGGATATAGTCAGTTTACCCCAAACTTATCGTGGCAATAAGTATGCATTGGTAGCCACTGATATGTGCTCAGGTTTTATCATGGCTGAGCCGATGCCAGATCAGACTGCAGAAAGCACAGCTTACGCTTTTGCTTATGCTGTGTTAACCCGTGGAACTCCCACCCGAATTCTTACGGATAGAGGCGCTCAATTCACATCAGAATTGTACCGCGTTTTGTGTGAAAATTTGAAAATCACTCAGCTGTTTACCACCACATTCCATCCGCAATGTGATGGGCAGAGTGAGCGTAACAATCGTACGCTCATTGATTTAATAGCAAAATGTTGTGAGACACGTGCCCAAAATTGGGACGAGTGCTTACCGTACTTGTGCACTGGATACAATTCACAGGTACACACACGCACGGGTTATGAACCATTCTTACCCATGCATGGAAGGGAAAACATTTTTCCTTCAGATAGCCCCTACAGTATTCCAGCCCGTGTCATTTATGATATGGACTCTACTGATTCTGTGACTGAAATTCGCAAGAATCTGGAAGCTATTTGGGCTACGATGGCCGAAAATTCTGCAAAAGAAAAGGCCAAACAAAAGGCTGCCAGTGATAAAACTGCGCACGAATTGCCATTGCAAGTTGGTGATGATGTTTGGGTATTTTCACCCGACATCAAGAAACATAAAAATTTCCCAAATTTCAAAGGGCCAGCAGTTATTCAAGAACTGACTGATACGAATGCCATAATATGCTACCGTATGCCTAACGGAAGATACTCGGATAAACGCCGTGTACACAGGGATAAACTTAGCAAAACAGCTCCAGCAGCCACTGGTGCTGAATCTTTTATGGGCGGAGATTTGTCCAAATTACCCCCGCCTTCCATTGATGGGCAAGCTTCATCGCACCCACCTCTTCCCCAACCCACGTTAAAAAAGAGCTCAAAAGTGGTCACATCCATTTTGAAGCATCCACCATCATCAGGCGATGATGCATCTTCTTCGGGGGAGGGAGAGAGAGAAGAGAGGGACCCCACTAGCCCTGGGCCCAACAATTTTTCGCAATTTGATTTGCAGATTCCTGACGCATTCTTTAATGCGGGAAATAAAAATAAGAAAGTAAAATTTCAAAATACTCCTGATACGTTATTCAATTATGATCAGGATGCGCCTGTTGTATCCCAACCCATTGTTGCACAGCAGGACCCAGCCGTTGTTGCTGCTGAACGTAGAAGTACTAGGACTAAGTATCACCTTCGCTCCTCTACTTCATCACGCGCTTATCTTTGTCATGCTATCTCGCTCTCGGAAGAGTATGCTGAGTAGCCGCGCCTCCTATTTACAACCTCTGTTGCCGCGTCGCTTCCGCCTTTATGCGCGCGTTATCATGCAACATTGGAGTGCGTGTACATACGTGCCTTCTTTCTTTTGGCGCGTGCTCGTATGTACATACACCCAGTACATACTACAATATGTGCTGTACAACAGTGATGCGGTGGCATTACTTACATACTACGTACCTAAACTGTACGTACATACTATTGTTAATATAGTGAATGATGGCTCACCGCATCTTCACATATGCTTGTATGTACACGCGTATACATACGTATACCATTGTACTTACAGTACATACGTACTACACAGCGGTGTAGTCCCATGCAACGGTGCACATATGACTTGTATTATTGTACTAATGTGTGTGCTTTATTGTTTCAGTGTTTGGCGAGCAATCGCTGCGTTTTTTTCAATTGATTTATTTTATTATTATTTCAACTGTTGGTGGAAGAAGAAGAAGAAGATCGCAAGACCTGGACCCGGACAGGAGCCTGGCAATAGACGCCGCTCCTTCATCATGCCGGTAAGCAGGGAACGGCTTCTGCAGCTGAAGCAGGAGCTGGTGATGAAGTTGATTGAGAAAGGCGAGGACTCCCGAGCGGTGGATATCCTCGTCAACCAGGGAGTGGTGTTGCCCTCCAGCTACCAGCTCCCTGGTAAGGATTTTGAGAATGTTAAGGCCGTATGTGTCGCATGGCCCTCAACAGCCAGACGACAGCCAACGTGATCCTTCTGTGACGGAAGAGATTGCCGCGGCAAAGAAAGAGATTACGGAATTGCTGACCAGTGCAACGGAGCGAATCCATGCAGCTGGGGCAGCCGATAGAAAGACACGGCAAGAACAGAAAGAGGCGAGAAGGGCGGCAAAGAAGGCCCGCAAAAAGGACAGGAAGACAAAGCACCCTCCGTGCCCAGATCCTCCTGGTCCACAGAATGCTCAGTCTGAGGCAAAGGACGAGCAGGTGAAGCAGGAGCCAGTGCAGACATATGCAACTGTCCTGCAGGTCGGAGGACGAAAAGAGCAGGAGGATCTCTCCACGGACCCCTGCACGTCCTCTAAGAGTGTAGCTATGTCGCAAGGCATGACTACACTACCCCTTGAGTCTGTACACGACAGGAATTTGTGTAATTCAGCTCAGGGCAATATTGTGTCCATGGAAGTGGACCAAAAGCCAGATGTCTCTCCAACATCTGAGACCTCCCAGGGGAAAAGTGCTGCTCCAATGCAGTCTTCGGATACCCCAATGGATCAGGGAGGAAAGAAAGCAGATGTGCGGCCTGTCCAGTGGGCAAATGTACCCCCCTGGGCACAGATGAAGTGCAGGCAGCATGCCACTCCGCATCCGCCCCCCAGAACGGACCCGGATTGGTATACTGACTACTTCAATGGAGTGCCAAAGACTCGAAAGTCAGGTGATGACAGAGAATGGCACTGGCATGAGTCCAACCTCATTGAGGCAGAAGATTCAGATGGTGTAACGCCTCAGGATAGAGTGGACCATGAGGTGGACTGGATTCTGAATTATATTCAGAAGAACGGAAGGGATGCTCTAATACTCAATAGAGCACAGCCTTTCGTGAACGCCATTAGAACTACTCATATTCGAAGAGGAGCTGCTAGTGGCTGGTTACCCTCTATACCCCCTGCGGTGAGGGACAAGATTGAGGACGAGATTGCCTACATCGTCCTCATGTGTTGGCGCTACCCCAAAGAGATTTGGCAGGAAGTGCTAATCCACCTGGTGGATCAGATTGAGCTCATGTATGACATGTGTTATCTGCCAGGGTTTGGAGTTGAGGAGAGATATCGCTTGGGAGAGCGAATCTACATGCTTGGTCTATGGATGATCAAGTGTGATCTCTGCATGCATGTTTTGCCGCTTGTGATGCAGAATGATTTGCGTCAGTACTTCACATACAGGCGTCGAAATGACGAAGAAGGAGTGACGCACGCGTATCTGGACGAATTCGTGGAGCTAACCAGGCAGTCACGAATGGCACCGACTTTTGACAATCGGTTCTCAGAAATGGCCAATGTCAAAGCGGCCCTAGTCCAGACAAACCCATGTTGCAAGCCAGAGATCAATATGCGCAGGCTAATCCTTGCGACATATGACAAGATGGAGCGCATCTATCTGGTCCCTGGTCACCCAGTGTGCAGCGTGGAAATCAATGAGATGTTTGTGGGGGAACCTGGCGTGATACCTCTCTTTTACGTCATCCACCCCCCGTATCTGGAATGTAGCAGGAGTAATAATAAATTTGCTACTGTTACAGACGAGGCCACTCGTCAAGCCATGCTCAACGCAAAGGATAACTGTCCTTTGTGGTCCAATTACGGCTGGAGCTGTGAAGCTTTCAGACTGTGTCCGGATTTTGAGCAGTATCATGATCCGTCAGTGTGGAAAGGAGAAATAGTGCAGTCCAACCACTATTTTCTCGCTGACGGAGGTTCGAGCTGGGATCGGCGTGGTTTTACCTGGCAACAGGAGATCGACGCGATTCTTGCTGGTGTTGAAGAGAACAGGAGTTGGGTACGCACGTGTCTACCACCTGAACCGGTAGGAGACAGGGACAGCTTACCCCTGCCCCACACGTGGCAGAAAGACAGGGTACCTCCAGTCCGAAAGGAATGGAGAGAAGACAGGTGGTTCCCACTTACTGCAAATGGGACAAAAATCACCAGTCACCCGAGATCAGGCAGAGAGATGCATGCCAATCTCTTACCTGGCCAGACGAGAGGCACCTTATACCATGGTAATGAGGTGGGCTCTCGACTTATTCTGGTGAATATGGGCGAGTATGGCCCGCATGGCGATTTCGTGCCCCACGTTAGGCACGGGAACGACAGATGGGGACGAGTGGTAGCCTATGGTAGAGACCCCCGTCCGCTATTGACGTCCAAGTGTAATAATATTACCTTGGGCCCTGTCACCCACAAGGACAAGAATGCCAAGATGGGTGAGTGTTCTTATCGCCTAGCTCATAGCCTATGGGCAGGTACAGGCATGAGTAATTGGGAGAATCGGCCAGATAATGTCGGTGTCTCGCCTCTCCACCAGAAGAGGAAATGGGTGGAAGTATGCGACGCGGCACAAGCGTTCGTATGCGACCAGCACATACTCTTTGAAGAATATAAGTTTATGTGCCTGGATTATGGTGTGGATCCAGCAGAAGCTGCCCCACCAGCACTGAAGAGAGAGCCTCTTCCGGCTTACTGTTGGTTGGAAGTCCCTGCGTGGATTCCTACTTTCCTAATGACACCTGAGTCATTGGATATTCAGTCGGACTGGAAGGTAGAGTTGAAGTGTGGTGAATCGACAGATTGCCACTATCCCTTACCTTATAACGCGCGAGCAGCGAGTTTTAAGGTAATGAAGACTCAGAGAAAACCGTGGAAAATCTTCCCTTATGAAGAGACCACGATTGTCACCCATACTGATGGAAATCAGTACCCAGTGGGTGAAATCAAACAACGTGTGCAGCTGAGGCAGTGGGCGTTGTGTTGTGAAAGAATAAAGATTGCGCGTCCTCATAAAAAACAGCCGGAGCAGCTGGAGGATGGTACGTACGATGCTCTGGATGCAGTTTACCCTGTGGCAGAGCGGGCACGCATGGCACAATATTTTATTGATGTCTGTGATACGGAGCTCGATGCGCTCCATGCCCAAGTGAGCCCTGAATCTGTTGTCTCTGTGTGCAAGCAGCGACAATGGGAATATATCAAGAGAGAATGGGGAAGAGAATTGGAACGCTTGAAAAAGGGCGAACAGATCTCTTTAGACCCAGGAGAAAGGGCAATGTCTAATAAAGTTTTTAAGGCATCCCTAAAGAAATATGAGAAGACTGCGTTGAGTGACGATGTTCCACTCGGTGCAGAAGCTGATGATGGTGCGGCAGGATCAATGTCCACCACGCAAATCACTCGTCAAGGAGTGATATCTCAGCAGGAAGTGATTGAAAAATCACAGAGTGCGCTTGTGGCAGCCGGAGTACCTCAGGAGATCCTGGAAAGGGATACTAGAGGAGGTAACAATAAGAGGGCTGCTGCAGAGCAAGGTGATGATGATGAGGACTATGGGGAATATCAAGAAGTTTCCTATAGGAAACGTGGCCGAGTCGCCGGTGCACGTGGCGCCAGAGGTTCCTATAGTGCTGGGGATGTCTCTGGACGCGGTGGCCGTGGTGGCCGTGGTGGTCGTGGACAGGGTGCATACTACCAACAAGGTGGTCCTGGTCCATCAGGTAGAGGTACTTACCCTAGTAAGGGTACACCACAACAGCGGGGGCGTGGAGCCCAAGCTGGATTTCGGGGAAACCGATTTCAACGTGGTAACAGGAACCCCCGCTTCCGTCCTGGCGGAGGAAGACGTGGAGGTGGCGGACGCGGAGGACCTTACCGTCCTGCCGCTCAGGAATACTATGAAAGGTATCCTGAGTCTGAAGAAGAACAGCCAGATGAGGAGGAAGAGCAGCGTCAAGCTGTCTTCAACTCCAAAAAGCAGCGGAAATATCAAGATCCCGCTGGAAAAGTTCCTGCCCCTGCCTCTTCTAAGCCAGCAGGAGGATGGTGGGCTGTAAGGCAGCGAATGAGAGAGATGGAAGATGAGGAGGCCCAACCTGGCACCTCTGCAGATGTGGTCACGCATGTTCAGGAAACAACTGAACCAACAGTTGACCAACTCGCCGCAATGCTTGAGAAGCAACGGCAAGACATGACACTGTGGCAAAAACAGTTCATGCAAGAACAGGCAAGAATCATGGCATCATTCGCGATGCAAGCACAAGGTCAACACGTTGACCCGGCGGCCGTCTGTTCATCTATGCAAAGCATGGCAATTGGGCCGCCACTCACGACAGGGGCCACAATTGCGCCGACCTTTAGTACGACCCGTACTACAGGCCCAAAGGTTTCATCGAGTGCAGCTCCGCGAGTTTCCTCGAATGTCGCGTATGCCTATGCGCCTCATGAGGATCCCATTAGGAAGGAAATGCTTGACCGCGTTGATCCTAATGATCCGTACGATAAGTATCTGTTAGTTGCAGGCTTTCGTGCGGCCGGAGTTGGCGATTTGTTCAGAAGAGCGCTATTAGACACTCCTCAGGATGTCTATTTTACGTCATTTTACCTCCATAATGTGACGGCGTTCCCAATGCATATCAATGCAAGACCACCTGTGTATTATCACCGCAGAGTGGTACTGAATACGGTTAAGTCTACGGACGAGATGATTGTGGTTGAGGTCTTTGACAGGCCACACCAGGTGACGGAACAATGCAAGGTTATCAAACTTGCCGAATATAAGTGGGTGCGACCTCAAACTCAGAGATCCGTCTCACCGCCACCTGAGTCATCATATGGGGAGTTGTACGCTTCTGCTTCAAGAAGTGCACCCTCATTCTCTAATCTTGCCTCAATACAAGAAAGAGATGTGCAAATGGACTTGTCAGCTCCAAAGTCCCCCACTAGGACAGGAGCAGTGACACCGTACATAGGCATTCAACAGCCACAGTATATGTACACTCAAACGCCGCAGTCGCAGCGTATGGTGCACAGCGTTCCGCCTCCTGCGTCGCTGTTTCAAACGCCGGCTAGAGCACCAAATGTGTCAATGCCGCCTCCAGTCCCACCAGACTGGCAGACCCTTATGAATAACAGTATTGCAGCATATTTCCAGGGTCAAGCTGCATTAGCAGCAAGTAACCAGCCAGTTACTACTGCTCAACAGGTACCACCAGTTAACGTACCTGTGTCGTCCAGTCAGGCCACTGGTACGACGCAATCAGGAGCTCAGGCGCAGGATACCCCTCCGCCTCAGCCTCCAACCACCCAGTAATTGCCCACCTCAAAACTTATAAATAAGTGAGGGAGGGATGCCGGTAGCCACGCTCCGGCTTTGAAAAAAACGGTGTCTATTCGCCCACTGGCACCCCAGGACTCTTATCAGTGCTGCAGATAGCCTCTGTGAGCTAGAACTGATCTGATATCCTGGTCCTGTCATGATATATCATAGACAGGAGGGTCGGCGGGGTTTTGCACGGTAGGAGCCTGTGCCTCGCCCTTAGAGGTTTTTCCCGCCGGGGCCATCCCCTCCACTCATGAGAGGTGGTCCGTTTTAATTTTTTATTAATATTTTTATTTTTTTATTAATAATAAATATTTATTTACAGATTGTATTTTATGAAAAGAATCTCAACCGCATCTGTGATAAATATTTTTAGAATTGTATTTTATTATGTAAGTAGTGATGTGTATTATCGGCTCCCTCGGCCCGCCCATTATTTATTATTATGTAAATGTTTATTTAGCTACAGTAACCTACAGTAATCTTATGTACATACGACGGTTAAGAGTAGGCACCTGTAGTCTTTATAATAGGTAGGTCGTAAGCATTTAAGCGTATGTGTAAGCTTTTTCTGATGTATCCAGGATAGCCTGCTTCCTGCAAAGAGCCGTCAATTATTTTATTGCCACCTCTACATCCGCACCCCTGCAATATTATCGCTGCTGCTCCGCTGGCCGGATGCCTTATTATTGCCACCGGACTACTCCATTACTGCACCGCTGGTCGGTTGCTTGTTTGTTATCGGACTACGCCACGATTGCTCCCTGCGCTGGTCGCATAGCATTACAATTTGGAGAAAGGAAAACTTTATTCGAAGACAGAGGAAGAAGAAGCGCCTGCACCCTCGTCGGCACAAGCCAGAGTCGCTTGCCCCCACTCAGCTTCGCGCTGCCCGGTCCCCTGTCCCACGATTACCCCCTTGGCCCCTTTCCCCAAATTTCCCTGAACTGTCCCCTAAGCCCCTCCCAGCGGCTCTGGTCCCCTTTGTCCCCACTGGCTTTGGAGGTCTGATTCTACCGGCTTACAATAGACATTCCAGCAGTCGCCCTTCATTTTATTACCTGCAACTCTACATTGTTCTTCAAGACCAGGCTTTGTTTTGCAAGATTCCCAATTTACAATAGAACTTTCCAGCGACTGCCCTCCTATATTTCATCTACATCTACAACTGCAATTCTGCCAAGACAAGAACTATTTCATTTGGACATTGCAACAGCAGCCTCCACTGCCTCCCCTGGTGTCGGCGAGGGATATTCGAACTCCGCAGGCGCGTCGATGGGGAATCCAGCAGCATGTAATTTCTGGTCGGCTGCTTTCCACTTTCCCCGCGAGATGGCGCTGGCGCCGGACACTTTTCGACATTATTGATTTATCGATTGTTACGAACGTTTTATCCTGCCTTGGTGCGTCCTGATTGGTGGCTGCAGTGTCGACGGCATATAGTCTCCCACACTGTGATAAACATACGATTTGTTTCCTTGCTTCGCTTCATCATTGTACATGTTATTTTTCTGCCATGTTTTATCATTGCAAGGAGAGGGAGCCGACACTTGTCTTTTGAGTTCGGTTGAGCGGAGAGCTCAGTTTGGTTTGTTTCGGATAAACGGTGCGGTTGCGTTGAGAAAGAGAGTATTATTTCTTGGCGCAAGTTTCCTATCATTAAGTACATACGTACCGTGTGTGCATACGTGCATACACGGTACAATAACTGGCTAATTAGTTATCAATTTATTTATCAATATTATCCATCGTCTGTCGGAGTGGCCCACTCATAAGTGTCCGCCTCGCATGCATTTACGCAACAATCTTTCCGCGCTATGTAGCGCTGCTTTTGCAAAAGCAAAATTGCCGCACTTCCAGTTAAAGGTTGCATTTGTGCCGCCCCATGTCATTAACCCCCTCTGCGGTTGCCGAGTCAGTACAACTTAAAATTTGCCTCATTTTTGATGCCAGCATTCTGACTTTTACCTCTGCCCAAAAGATCTACCAAGGTTTAGCGGCGTCACTTTGGACTCATCGCTTCTATGCACAAGTGTGTGTGGGCCCCTACCTAAACTAGCCCCTACCTATCTTCTGGCTCAGAGTCAGAGTGCATCACCTGAGCTATTTCGTTTTGCCACAGCATTTACTTCACGCTATGTGCCTCGGCTTACTGTAGCCGACTGACTGCAACTCTCCGTGCGTCTGCTCGCCAGATGTGCCGGCACTTTGGGGGCTCCTATTAGTATGCGTCTGGCGTTGGGGCCAATTTGTCAGCCAAAAACCAGGCGGCTCTACGCTTTTATGCTTCTTGTCTGAACTGGGATGCTTTCCGCAAGCTCGGAGCAGCCAAGAAGAACGAGCTTCGCCTTTGGCCGCCTTATCTGCTACATCTCAATTACCTTCATTCCTTATCTGCGTCTGCAAGCCTGGGCATTTATTGGAGTGCGAGCGTCAGCAACAGGCGGCGGTGGCCTCCTTTCAACTGCATCGCTGAGACCACCCATCAACACGGCTTTTTTATTGCCCACGCCGTCTTCCTGCAACAAAAGCTTAATCCAGCTGGCGGCGTCACGCGATGGAATTTTTTCGCCCCTATGTCTTCCTCCCTTCACCATTGCCAGCGGCAAAGGCTCTTAGAGGGCCCAGATCAGACTTTCTTTTCTCTCGGCTGTGCAGTGGACGCCCAAAGGACGCGGGGGAGGCATCCACTTGGAAGGACACAACAATTTCGCCTTCCCCGCGCGCCTTCTCTGCTCCCCTTCGAGGAAAAAGATCAGTACAAGCACCTGGCCATCGCAGTCTCAATCACAAGGGGAGTACAAGTACAAAGGCCCAAACTGCAAGAGCTATCTAGCCGAAACATTTTTCAACTTTTGGCCATTTATTAGCACACTGGAGGAATGGCCTCTCACGTCAGCTTCGTTACTCAACTTTCTGCCGGCTCAAAGCCTTTTCATCCGTCTTCTCATCAACAATCATCCCTCTTTCAAAGTCAGCCGCTTCACACCTCCCGTCTTGGTGCATCCAATTGCAGTACCCCTGCCCCCCCCCCCCCGGAGTGTATGCACATAGAGCTATTAATACACGTGTACATACATAGTGCGCAGTAGGACTTTAAAATACGGCATGCTCACTTGCCTGGAAGCGACCAGCTTCATAACTAGTAGTCGAACAATCGCACATCTTAAACATACACATCCCACAGCCTTTGATGCTTCTCTAAATAAACTTACATCCCACAAAGCATATCTACTATTTTGCATTGGATTAAAGCACACTTCGTGGCGTAACAAGCGATGAAAGAGCTTGTGTAGACACGAAGTCAAGCTTTAATCTCTTTTGCAAAATAGTCCCAAGGTTGGTTTGTTGTTATTGCCGTAAGGAGGCGTTGGTTGCCTGTTTCTGGCTTATTGGTTCTGTATGTACGCCGACGGAAGGCGTGGTGGCTTATTGGTTCTGTACGCCGACGGAAGGCGTGGTCTCAGCGCAGAGGTGCGCTTGAGCAGTGTTTGGTGAAAGTATTCACTCTGGTGCTTTGCGGTGTACGAAAGTGGTTGTGTTTTTTGGTCTCGTTCCGTTGTCGTCCTGTTCTGTTGGTTGCGTTGCATGGTCGTCTTTTTGGTCCAAGTTACCCTCCCATCCCTCCCGCACGCTTCTTATGTTTGCATGTGGGTTCGGGGTGAGCCAGAAAACCCCGGCTTCGAGGTCAGGCCGCTAAAACCTCGGGGTTACAGGGACAACCTCCTAGCCAAGTGTTCCTGCGTTCGGGGTGAGCGAAAAACCCTCAGGTTCCAGGATGAGCCTGTCATGCGTTGCAGTTTTAAAATCCTGCCAATCCTAACCCTTTTTCGTTATTGTAAAGGTACTAAACGCTCTTGCTTTAGGCCAGGGTAAGGCCTACATTCATAAAACCAGGCAGCATGCCGTAGTAATATATACTTTAAGCTCAAGCTACGTTTTCTCCCAGTTTCTATTAATAACACACTTAGGCATGTGTTTTCCTTCCCTATGTGAGTTTCGCTTTCGTTTGCCTGCTTTGTCATTCACTTTATCTTTTACCACATCAATGTCTGTTCGATGTACGGGCTTCACTATGGCAAATCCGGTGTAGCGTATTGAGGTGATATCTATGCAGTATTATCACACTCATAGTGATTGCTGGGTACTCCAAAGTTAGCAGATTTGCTTACAGTACGCGTCAAGTTTGTTACCGAATGGGCTATCGGGAAGGATGCGTGCCGTAATTAGCAGGCTGACGCTGTTCGTGGTTGAGTTGCAGCAAGTCAGTGATTG